>JALNIO010000381.1:0-159762 GCA_023509875.1 Rugonectria rugulosa
GAGAGGCACAACATGATTTTGGAGTCTTTTTTATTTTATAACCCGCTTGCGTGTCTGATCGTGAATGCCATCGGGTCGGAACTAATACTCTGGAGCGACTTTTGACAGGACATCGTCCACAAGCCTCCTTCTGTCCGTTCCAAGAACTTCCAGCAAAGCTCTTTGCTTTGCTCCGTCCCATTCTGCCCGCTTCTTGGAGGGATTGCCTTTGGCTGTGCACACGGTGCCGAGTGCGCAAGGCATTTAAGGCCCAGGCAATCTCTGATTGCTGCGCCTCGACATCAGGTAGTGCATCGGCATTGAGAATCACAGCCAGGAGTGGGAGGACAGCGCTGGGGTAGCGACGCTTCATTCAAGGGCGTCATAATGAGGTGGGCGTTCGGGGAGACATGGTACCGAAGTGACCCATTCTGGGAGGTGAAAGGGTATACGGCCTCGAGGGACACAGACCTTGGGCCTCGCGACCAGCTCAACTCCATGCCCGTATAATCGCAGAGTCGTTTGACGTTGCCATTGGTGTGCTCTACCAGCGTGGCTCCTAGTTCTTGTAGCAGCCTGTCGCGGTCTTCTTTCAGCGTAACCGAATCGACGCCAGGAAGCCTGGAGTCAGTCTTTCCGCCGTCCGAGCACAATTTTAACTTGAGTGTCTCATTGGCCGTGAGCGGAGGAGAGGACAGGATGTCGTGTCCAAGGGGGGCGACGGGCTGGGGGCCAACTCGTATCCAGCCATTCTCGTCCATCACTGGCTGCTCCAGCTCGGACTGTCAGCCAAGTCCTCTTCATCGAACTGAGCCAACTCTGGCTCGTCGGCGTAGCCTTCTTCAGGAACGAAGTCGTCGTCGGTGCAGTCCTCGCCAGGGACGACATCCTCGCCGGGAACGACGTCCTCGTGGGCCCAGTCTTCTTCATCATCACTGTCGATGATGGCATTTCTGTTGCGTGGGCGTTGAGGAGCCTTTGTGGGTGAGGGCGTGGCCAGCGCCGGCTCGTCCTGGCGTTGTCTCTTAGCTGGGACCCCGAAGTAGTCCTCAATGGTACGCTGAGACGCTGGCCTTCTCACGTTGCCGGATACCTCAGACAACACGGCATCTGCAACTGGGTGTTATATGTGCATTGCTTCCAAGGGGCGTGGTGACTTACTGTTGGCAACCGTGCCGGTTCTCCTGGTGACTTCTGCCCGACGGGCACCCTTTCTGGTTTGTCGTGATTTAGGAGCCATTGTTTAGAGATTTAGGAGTTGTCAATTGGAGTAATAGTGGTTGCGACGAGGGGCAGAATAGTGAATTTTCCCGAGGGGAGGACGATGAAAACGACAACATCTGCAGAATATTCATCTGCCTGAAGTACAAGCTGCTATCTACGGACTGGCACGAGAAACTGCATATGTGCCAGATGTATCGCTGTAGGTCAGAGGAAAGGATAGATGAAACAAACCAAAGGACCAGTCGCTGCACGTCAGCCTGGCTGGTGCGTGATGAAGGGTCCTGTTATTGGTGATGGATGCTGTTCTAACGTGTGCCTGTGAGGCCTGCTCTTATGGGCGTTTTCCGTGGTCTGTGCTCGCCCTCACGAACCCCCAACACGGTCGTTCCTGCCTTGCTGCCTCAAGTGCAAACTACCATTGAGAACATTCAACTACATAGAAATAAACCACAAGTCCAGAGAAGCGACATTTTGGCCGAAAACTAAATCAGCATTGAGTCATTGACTTCCGTGTATCGAAGCGACACACCCAGGCAGAGACAAGCGGGTGAAAGCAAATCAGCCTGCCTGGCCACCTTCCCACTCAAAGTACGAGAGGGTCGACCGTTTGTTTTCGGTACGTACCTTTAGCGGATCCAAGATTAAGTCTACTGGATCTTCCGTGTGTGCGGGTCCGTGCACAAGGCGAGTACGTAGTGTGTGGGTCCAGCCAGGGATTCACACGAATACGTTGAACTTGGGGATTGGACCGCCATGTTGCAAGTCATATTGCAAAATAATCCCTCACCCGCCCAGAAATGCATTGAAGGTCCTATGGCAAAATGGCAATGCGCTGCTTTCCGGATTAGGAAGTCGGCAGAGATTCCAGGTTCGATCCCTGGTGGGATCGTTTTTTGAGGTTTGCAAGTTTGCAATCACCTACTTCAGCAGGCTGATGTCCAAGTCCTGTACTTTTTACGTTTCATAATGCAGGCATTAATTATGTTCATTTTCTTTTTATGATGTGAGATAACTGTGATCTATGTGCTTCCTACCCATGTAACTTTGTAGCTCGTCTTGGTTTGAGCATGTGGATGTGAAAACTCACCGAACGCCCGACCAGCTTACTGGAAAGACTGCGGTCAGTAGGATTCCGTCGGTAACGATGCGACCAGTTTCAAGCACGGATTTGTCGGAACAGAAATCAGCACTAGTTAATTGCCACGATATCTGACCGTGCTGCCCAGGGTTGCGTGCATCGAGATCAATAGGCGCCGAATCTCATGGCTACAAGAGATCGGATTATGCTCTTACTCTTCAAAACGAGTCTCAAAATCTGGTCTTTCTTTGCTCCATTTCTTCTTTTTTTCATGGAAGTGGTCATTTGCCAAACAATAGTCGCGCTTTGTTTTGTGCTACTTCGTCCCCTCCACCATACGTCTATGCCCAGGCTGTTAGCCTGAGGCGCGGAAGCCACTTGCGAAATGCGCCGTACTTCAAGTCTTTATTTGCTGTTTATAATCATATTTACATGAGCATTAATATATCAGTTATGAGTCCTTTGCACGATACCTCGAGTCCCAAGTTTACACCGATGCGACGCTGCGGTAAGAGCCGAGTCCGCTTGTTCTGGCGCCTAGGCCACATCTACAACGAGGCAACTTGCTCCAAGTACCGTGATTACGCCTGGTATAATAGTTGAATGGGCTGTCAGTGTCCTATGAAGCTATTCCGATGAGGGAGTTTGGATAAAGAACAGCATCTACGGCCCGCTTGCTGTTTCCCAGATTTTGGTGTTGCTTGTAACCCAGGTGACCTACCTACGTGCAGGGCGATATGCGATTGATGCAACGCTCTCAATTAGCAGCAACACCTTCAATTCTCACAACGTTGTCTGACCTGTATGAGACCATCGAAGCTGCATCATCTTGACCAAGGGTGGATCAACATGAAGCATTTCTTGGCTATCCCAAAACAACCGCCCCTCAATTTCACAGTCTTTACTCAGGGTGGCTAGACAATTCCCGACAATTATCACCCACTCTACCCACCGAGTCATCGACGGAATTGCTCTCTAATGATACCGATACCCAGGACATGGATGGAGATCAGTCTAAAAATGGTACGGCTGAAGATTCCTGCCGACAGGATGCCACGCCCCTCCAACCGGCTCGCACAACATGTTAGAGGAGGCTGTGATTTTATCATTGGCTGCTGGCAACTCCCAACCCACCCATCCAATGCACCAAGAAGTCATTTCGCATAGCTCAGCGTTCACGGATACGCCTCAAAAGCCCAGTTACGTGCGGCTGACCTGTGGCTGAAATGCTTGGTTGCACTCCTGCCTTGACACTTGTACGACTTGTCCGACATGATGCACCGAGTACTAAACGTGTATTCTGGCGTTTCCATCTTGTTCAAAGCTTGATCACCACACGCACCAAGAGAAACAGGCTCCTGCTTGAGCCGCGGTTCTCTCGTTTACCATGAACTTTACATGAAGAACTGCAGCAACTATGAATATCCTGACACCATCGAGCCTTATGGCGACATCTCTGGCTTGGGTGTAGCTCAAAACCCTCCAACCAGCTCAGCTCCTTGACTGATCGTGTCGCAGGTCGTGCTTAGATTCGTCATTACGGCTTGGCTGAGTGTCTTTGCACTCATTGCCTACTTTCTCCTCGCCTTCGATCCGACTGTCAACCCGTTCCTGGACCCAGATGACCCGACCACTTGGACTAGAGACCCCAACCCGACCGACGTCCTGAGTCTTGGGCAGATACTGCGGCTGCGAGCACGCATTGGATCGTACAACCACAACAAAGAGGCCACTCGAGAGGTCTTTGACAAGGTAAGGCTTGGACCTTGGACCTCGCGCAATCTGGCTGACCAGAGATGTACCAAGTGCATCTTGATGCTGGCAGATACACAGCTCATGACGGGAATTGCTCTTTCTGTCAGCGGCTATTACGCCCTAACGAGCGGTTTGCAGGTCTACCACTGGAATATTGTTGTTTACCTCATCTGGCTATCTTGTTTAACGCATCTCTCGGCTCTGACCTGTCTCCGCAGCTACCTGCACGTCCACAAGATAGCACGCGCATGGAGACTGGCAATCATGACGTCCCTGCTGGTCTTTGCTCTTGTAGGATTTGTCCCTGTCGCCAGCTTCGACGAATTTGGCGAAGATCGCAACCAATTTGCCATCTGTTTCCTCACGGGGTCGCCCGATAGATCAGGATATTACTTTCAGCCAGGATCTTACTTTCAGTTTTCCTCCATCGTCGTTTCGTCGGCGCTCCTAGGTTATGGCTACTTAATCCGCATCAGCAAACTGTTCAGGATCTCGTCAATTGGGTTCCACGAGTGGCTTCACAGCAAGTTGGAGCAACTTCACGACCGCTGTTTCGAGGCGTCGACGAGGGTGGTTCAGCGATTCCGACCGAGTGTCGGACTAAGATTGGCAGCCGTTTTGCTCCCATGGCAGACGTCTCTGTACTGCACGACCAAAGTAATATCGAACCTTTATTCCTCAATGCTGCTAGAGGTGAACTTTTCTGTTCCCTGCAAGCTGTCATTACACTAAATGTTCCCTCTCAGATGTTATCGCTCGTTGTGTCTGCCATCTGGGGCACCCGACGTCTGGTCGACGCTCGTTCCGTTGACTTGGGATCGCTCGATATCAAGTACAAGAGTGAAGATGACGAGTAGACATTTGGCAAATCCTTCCCCTGATTCTCCTTGCCGTCCCGGCTCAGTCCATTATTGAGATGCTCTACTTGTACTTTTCTCCGAGAGGTGACATTGTCCTACCCGTCCCATCACAGAAGATATCCCAGCTTACAGAGTACCAGAAGCCACCCCAACGCCAAGTGTTGGACAAATACGGCGGACGCCTACGACAAGACAGAACCGCCCTTGGGTGGCAACCCAAGGTGCAAGATGGCCCAGCGACGAGTCATTGCTGCACTCTCGGAACGATTCCGACACTCGACCCTCACAAAATCAACAGTTTAATGACGGTTATCACGATATTGAACTTTATTCACAAGTCACAAGCCTTGATCTGGCGACCCCTTTACCAGGTGGCCAGTCCAGACTTGCCAGATTGCATCAAGACATGTCAACAAACCCGTCAGACGGCAATATTGATGCCGAAACCGAGAATACCTGTCACTTCACACTCAACCCCAACTGCGACTCTCAGCACCAATCTGAAATTAACGAAAAGTTTCTCCATCTCATCCAGTGCTGCAAGGAGGCTTCCTCCATCGACCCGGGATGGCTGCCACTCCTCGTGCTCGCAGGTCCGTGGACAGCTCTGACGATCCTCATACTCTTCTTCGGCCTGGTGATAGTCACTGGAGGCGCCGGAGTGTTCGCCAGTCTCGCTGGTGCCGTTTCACTTGTCTGCCTCATGTTTGCCCTGTTCCCGCCGATTTGCTGCTCCAGCATGATTTTGACCCAAATCTACGTTGCGCATAGTTCCATGGGCAGGAGACAAAAGGCCTGGGCCAAAGGATTGGCTTGCTTCTGGTTCTTCTTTGTTGCCTCTTTTGGCTGCCTATCTTCCGTATTTTCCTATTATCTGACCAAGTATGCATTTTATACAGTAGTAGCAACCTCTGTTATACACCAGGTGATTGCCATCTTGTATTGGACACTGGTACGACTTTAATATGTACAACTGGATGTCATGTTGGGTTTTCAGGATAAAAAGGCGTTGGGAATAGGAACAGTGAAACATAAATGGCCTCATGTATTAAATTGACATACCTTGGCACTGGACATTTACCTAGACGCATCAACTCGCCTTCTCAACTCAGCCACGATCATCCAACATCTCGTTCCCGATCCTACGGTGGAGGGCAAGCGGGTTGTAAAATAAACGAGACGCCAAATATCATATTGTGGCTATAATTAGGTATACTATATCATAATATAAGTACCTAAATAGCTTTACTGAAGAATGTATTTTACATGTCTTTATTTATTATTTATTTCCTTATTTTGCAGCGTCAGAGTCTGAAGATTCAATTCGGGGTCTCATTTGTTTTGAAGCCCGCTTGGAGGGGCAGAAGGGAGACATGATGCGCCGGCTAGAAGAGTCTTTGCTGTTGTAGGTGAAGGCCACGGCGAAACTGCATCCAAGCTGGGGCTAGAATGCACCGTACACTGTGTCAAGAGTTTTATGGCAATGGAGAAGGGACAAAGTGTGCCGTGTAGTTGGCATCCTTCAATCTATTTCAGCCAATGACGACTTGTAGGCATTATGACATGACTACTCAAAGCATTTCACTGCAATTTTAGCCTCTGCGGAGGATCTCATAGTTGCTAGGGACCTGGCGCAGTAGGTATTCCGGTACACCCCCCCTCACCCGTGCCCAGACAATTCGTTTCTGGGCATATCGTCAAGTTATATACCTAGCTTTAGACAAGAAGAGGGAATACGATTCAGAATATATTTCGACACAGAACCACGGTGCCAAAAGTTGAAACTTGTCTTATACCTTGTACACTCCGAGGTGCTGAAGATAAGCCCTTCAAAACATGCAGACACTCAGCCACACGCAGGTTACGTTAGAGAAGAGACCAGCGAAAATTGTTCTGGGGCATGGCCAAGGGCAATATCCATCACCACATGATGAATTGAGAAGAATGGTGGTTGGATCCCGCCGTTTTTCAAGACAGTAGCGCGGGGCATTGGACAGTCTCAATGTTCACCTGGCGGACCTAAGCTACAAAACCATCTACGTTCAGAATGCCCCAACTGGGTATGACCAAGACCATGGCCCTTCCAAAGTTGGACTTGATGCGGGTAGCTTCCAAAAGACACATCTTCATGCTGTCCCGTGTTGACAAGCACATCTCCAGGCCATCAAGGGCAACTCATGAGAGCCATTGACGACCAGAGACGAACGGGATGAGATCGGGCTGTGGAAACTATTTTGAACTGACAAAATCACACAATACAGCTACATCTTACATACAACACAAAGAACCAATAGCATATGAATAGCAACGACGAATTTTGTCTAACTCTAGAGTTGTACGTGAACCCCTTGAAGCAAGCAGACATCCATCAAAACTTTTAAACTTTTGAATCAGACCAAGGAAAAATCATGCGCGTACCATCAATCCATAGCTGCATCTTCAGGCGAAGCCTCACTAGACCTCGCTGGCACCCAGACTGTGGCCCTGCCAACCTGGTATCCCGACCAAGACAGGCCAGGGCACATGGTGCAAGCTGTTCGAACCGTAGAATAAGGAAAAGTAAAGGAATGGAATCGTTAGTGGCGAGGCCAGGGATAGCACTGCTTTGCGCTATGCCGTCCTCACACGTAATTGTTACAAGGTGTAGCTTATATACGTAGCATGTTGACATCCGAGATGCTTCGGTGCCTCTTGTGGCCCCTGCCCTCCTCTGCCGATGCCTTGCGTTTGGCAGTCACCGACTCGAGGGGGCTTTTTGCGAGATCGCTCATCTGCCTCTTGTGTCGTCTCATGGGGGTCAGGGGCACCGCGGCGGTGTCGAACCGGTCCGACTTGAGGCCCTTGAGAGCCGTGTAGTTGTAGGGACCGCTAAAGGCGAGCGAATCTTGGGTGGCCTTGTTGCTGAGGATGAGTTGCTGGTTAATCTGGTTTCGGCGGAACGCGCCAACCGTCTCCGAGTTGAGATGAGACAAGACGTCCATGTCGCTGTTGGCAGTGCTGGGCCGCGCAGGAGTCGAGTTTGCGTTCCACTTGTCCGCATTCTCGTCGCCCGAGGAGTCATCGTCATCCCATGTGATAAAGTCGTTAATGTTGAGGTTCTTTTCTTCTTCATCCTCGTCCTCCTGGTGGCTGGGAGCGGAGCTTTCATCGGCGGTGCCGGGCTCTGATTGGAATGGGAAAAAGGCCTCGGCAGGTCCCATCGCCTGGCTGTTGAGAAAGTCACCAAAGCCGTTGGATGAAAACATGGCACTGAGCATCATGTTGGCCGAGTTGCTCAGGATAGGCGACGGACCCTCGTCCAGTGGCCACTGCATACCCGAGGGCTGTCCCAGATGGTCCTCACGATGAGGGGTAAATATCATCATCTTGCGCGTGAGTGGGTTCAGGACCGCAATCGGTTTCCTATCGGGTCGGTCCAGCTTGAATCGCGCAACGCGGGGTTGGCCATGCTCTGGTTTGACGGGGCTGTCAAACTCGGAATCGGAGATATCACTTAGGGGATTGGTAGGCCGGCGGCACTTTCTGCGAATGGCAGGTTCAGGAACATCTTCCTCGGTAGTGTCACCATCAGCTGGGCAAGGAGGTTAGCAAGATCCGGCTTCCATCCGTAGCAGCCCACTCACTCTCATAGCCATCCAACTCCTGGGGCTCTTCAAAAGTAGGCTCAGGAATCGGTGCAGTGTTGGGCTGGGAAGCCATTGGCGTTGCGACTGGTGTCTCATCATCAGACAGTTGTCGGAAGATTTCCTCGGCATCCGAGTCTGGCTGGTCGTTGTTGTGGTTAAAGTCCCAGAAGGATCCGGATCCAGATGACTCGTCAGGATCATGCTCAATCTCTCGACGGAATGCGGGGTCGAGAGAGGTTTGAGCAACAAAAATGTCAGGAAAGAGGTCGCCGTGGTCGTCCTCGGTGTCGGTAGAGTCAGAGTCACTGGAGGGGACGTCAAAGTGAACGTGGCGTTCTACAGGTGCGTCACTGCCGTATGCCATGGCTCCCTGCAAAAAGTCGGAAATATTGCCCTCGTCGGCTTCGTCCATGATGCCGTCCCAGCTGACGCTGTCATCATCCTCTTCGTCTTCATCAGCTTCCGCACCATCGTCTTCTTCGTCTTCATCTTCACCATCGTTATCGTCATCTTCTTTTTCTTCAAAGAGGTTTCGCGGCCGAGGAGCGGTGGGAGTTGGGATATACGCATCCTCGAGAATATTTTCTTCCTCGGCCGCTACGACATCGGCCTCGTCGTCGTCTGAGGAGTCGCTAATTTCTTCAACAGCAGAGTAGCCGCCCTCGCTCGAGAGGTCGAGGGAGGATTCCGAGGTTTCGGAAACCCGCCGCCGCCGCTTGGTGACCTTGACCGGGGTGGAGGGGTTTTTCCGACGCACGTTTCGAGACATTGTGGTCTTGTACGAAAGGATGCCTGTTTAGTATCTGGTGTTATCTGCGTAGTCGTAGGGCTTCCAGGTATATCTGTTGTCAAATAGACAGAAATGCCGTGGTCCAACGTTTGTTTGTTGGGTTGAGGTCGAGTAGGTGAGACTGAATGTGCCAGATACGAGTTGATTCAGAATAGAGCAGGTAGAGGCTATGACAGGTGGAAAGGATAGAGTCGTATGTAGTCAAGGGAGCCCTTCGGTGATGGGCAAGTCGCAGGATCGTAAATTTCAGAGACAAACTTTCGGATGAGCCTCAGCTCAAGAGCGGGAAAGCCTGTGGTAAAACAAGTCGAGACTGGGATTGAACGTGTGGTTGACTCGCAGAACTGCTGGACTGCGGACCACGGTGCTGAGTGGCCCGCAGTGGGCGTTTACAGCTCAGCGACGACCGAAGGCATTGTGGCTCGACAGGTTTTGGTAGGATATTTCCTCTGATATGGGATCTGTTAAAGTGCGACTTCGTTGTCTTGGTATAAAGAGTTGGTGTTGGTGATACCGGAGGGAAAGGAAGAAAACAAGTGGAGGAGGAAGAAATCCTCAACTTATTTTTTTGCTGCCACGGTGGGGTGCGCTGTGATTGGTTGAGAGAGGGTACGTACCCGTGCTCCATGCAACCTCCAATGCGCAGGTGGACTAAGTCCAGGGACCACTCAAACCACGGGCCCTCCTGTGGACACGGTGGGACACCCGCGTTGCAGTGGCTGTTCAGTGGCTTGCCCACTAAACTCTCGACCTCTACGGGAGGACCCCACCTCCAAAGTGCCTCGAGGGCGCTAGGCCGCTCTGGGGCCGCGGGAATCGTCACCGCTCTTTGGAGGCTTCAGATTTTGTTTGATGCAAAGAGTCAAGTTACAGAGTCACGGCCACGAGAGTCAAAATTGAAAGGTCTCGGGTCTGCTGTGTTGTTCTTTCTCATGAGACGTGTCGCTGCGCCAGCTGACGATCCTCGAAATAAGGGGGTGCGGTAGGGCCGGGCTGGGTTCTGTTTCGCTCGCTACAATGCAGGGCGAGCAGATGCGAATGCACAAAAGTTTCTTAATTTTTTGATTTGCTGGATCTCCCGCAGGGCAGGGCCAAAGGGACGAGGATGTGGTCTCGGCTATACGTACGATTACCTCGTAATGATCAGGGGCTAGTCTGATCTGAGCCTGGGACGGAGAATAAGTCCTGATATTATCATAGGCTCATAAGTGACCTGGAATAGAAGACGAGAGGGAGCAAACAACACTTCAAAAAGGAGAGATTGAGAGTTCAATATCGAATCAGAGCTGGTGGCAACCTCAACAAGTCTGCTCCGTGTGCAACGTATGACACGGCTGTGACTAACTGACTAGGCAGTCATTGCTCGGAATGGAACCCTCTCGTGCGACACAAGTGTTTTCTGGCCTCGGAGGACGTCTCAGTTCTCGGAGCAGACAGAGCAAACCAAACACGATCCATGTCCATCTGCAAGACTACGGAGGGGACAAACAAAGAGACAAAGAGGAGACTACCCCATCTTACGTACATATCGTCTATGGGGAACTACTAGAGCGATACTTGCGTCAGGCCAATGCACAGGACAAGATGGGTTAGGTAAATGAGCATTGGAGATTTGACCAGACATCAATAGTTCTTCAAGCCCATACAATGCCATTGTTCCTATTCGTGGTTGGGTATTCACCAAACTTCTCATTCTTGGAACATTGGGCTGGCATCAGGAAAAATCGTCGACAGTTGGGCTCCGCAGTGACGGAGACCTCCACCATCGATAGAAACGAGGGGCGTGCACAGTCCCTGAACTTGGTGACGGGTCTGGGCACTTTCATGGCTCACATGGGTCAATTGTATTTTGCCGTAGAAGAAAAGAAGCACCAAAGATGGAGTCGATATGGAGTACATGCAGGAATTGGCGCAGTTGGTTGTCTGAGGGTTGTCGTTGACTGGATGTGGCTTGCTCTTCAACACACATTCGCATATCAGAGCAGTTACCAGCCATTGTGCACAGCTCTGCATCTACCTAGGTACTCTCAACCTCAACAACTCAAACATCGCATACACATCTCTCCGTTTCTACCTCCTCCTCCACCTCCTCCTCTTCAACCCCTCATCCGCTTCCGTCCTGTTGCCATGACACTATATATCTACTAATCTGCCTCAGTGGGCCGATCGACTCGGCCAAACGAAGAGCTAGTGCAGTCTGGACGTCTCAGGAAAAGTCACCATCAAGCCTTCGGATTTCTGAAGCGAGCGGTAGACGCGGATGCCACCACTAAGCGCAGAGAGCTTCGTCTTGACTCGGAGGAAAAGTCCGGAAATGACACGACCATCAAACATGGAGCTTTTTTTCCTGTCATGAGCTCAAGGTATCCTGGACACCAATTCGCCTCACTCGTTCACTGGATCTCAGCATACGCTTCCTGGGTTACGTAGGCATTTCTACGGTTGATCCTATTGTTCCTCCGACCCAATTCAAATTATACAAGTATGTTACTCATCTGCATCTGTCTCCCATCTTCAGCAAAACTCTTTCCCCCTCCTTTCAGCTTCAACCCCTCTTCTCGTCCACGCCCCTCACTCCAACAGGCACTGCCGTCATCAAAATCTCTTAGCGTGACGTTAGAGCCAGGCGCCAATATCAGGAGCCATTTTGCTTGACCCTCTCAAGCTTCGTGGTCAGGTCGGACTTGAATTTTTTTTTTCTCAATTCGCCGCTGCGAATCGACCAATCGTTGCCCAGGCATTACCGTTGAATAGGCACTGCGTCGCTCAAGGCAACCATGACGAGGGCAATTGAGCAATGGCCGCAGAAGCCTCAACTTCTCTGACTGCTCGACTGCTCTGACTGTTCACCCACACGATTCTGCTGACATTGCCTATGACAGCTGCAGGACTCATTGGCTCAAAGCTTATGACAGTTGTGACTCAAAAAGGTCGAGATTCTTCTCATCCAGCAGTCAGACTGCACAGGCACCAAAGCCGATTGGTCAAGCCAATTGCAACATTGCCCACCCATCCATTATGCTGTTCTGCGATGACTCCTTGCATGTACACATCTGCCCACCATCACTGGGAGGTGGCCGTCTTCTGGGCCTCTTCGACAGCATCCAACGCCATGCCTTGAATCAACGACACACGTGAGTTTTCATTTCTCTGGTGCGACTCTGAGGCATGGAGATGGAGACATGTGAATAAGAATTAGTTCCACCGGTCGAGACCAAAACACGGACAAGGCTTCGAAATGAGCGTACGAGACTTCAATCTGTCGGCTTGCCTCATTTCTGGTAAAGGGCGGCGAAGAAGAACCTTACGATAGACCACACAGGTGACGCCACTGAGCATCTCTTGTCCCAGACTCCAGCACAAGTCACTCGACTTGGGTTCCTGGTTCGCCCAAATTGCTCGCATGGATCATGACGGCGGGTTCTTCTGTCACGTCCGCGGCTGAATCATTGAATCGGCCGACAGAAACAGATTGGGGGTACGTACCGTTCCGCTGCAAGCAGGCCGTGCGGCCTTCCCCCATCCGGGATCCATCCACACTCCAACCTTCCCAATCCAATTGCATCTTCTGAATTGGGGTTATCTCACTATCTTATCTTATCGGGTCGCAGGTTGCCCGGCCAGCCTAGCTGAATGTTTTACCCTACACCCCGTAAACAGCGACCTGATCAAAGGAATTGTTGCAATAAGCATCTTTAATGATTCGTCAAAGATTCATCCGTGATTCCAGTTCGTCTTAAATATTCTCTGCTCTTTTGATTCTCCGTTGGCATCATCGTCGGCTTGCGTTTTCTCGATATTTAGCTGTCCATTCATCATGGACGCGTCGCGAAAGTCTTCCCACAACCTCTTCGAGGTGTACCTTCGTCTGCGTCCACCGCCTCATGGCAACGCAAGCTCCGAACGCATTTTGGACGTTGAAGATGCCGAGACGGACGGATCGCACTCAACTCACATTATACTGAACCCCCCTACTGACCGCCGACGTGCCGTCGAAAAGTTTGGTTTCACGCAAGTGTTCGAGGAGGATGCTTCTCAACTCGATGTTTTCCACAGCACAGAGATTCCCGCTCTCGTCGAGGGTGTGCTGGCACCTCACCCGGATGCAGGCACAGATGCTGCCGTGGCCACTTTGGGCGTCACAGGTTCTGGAAAGGTAAACATGGAGGACGTTCGGTCACATAAGCTCACTGCTAATCCATCTAGACACATACCATCCTCGGCTCCAAGAGCCAGCGCGGCTTGACGCAGCTTGCCATGGACGTCGTCTTCCGATCCATTGGCGACAACATGATTGATTCTCACTCGCTTTATTCCGTCCAAGAATCCCTCCAGGCATGCGACGACTCCGACTCGCCCTTGACGCTCGCCTCGGACTTTTTCGACAACTCCAGAGACACCATCGCATCCAGAGCTGGCTCTCGGGCTGCGACGCCCATGATTGTACGACCCCGACAACCACCCCTTTCTTTTGTCAACTCCCCCAGCTCTCGTCAAGTGTCCAAGATGGTCGGAGGAATGCCCGGTGCTTTCCCTCGAGACTCCGTCGCCAGCGCAACCAGTATTCGTCTTGTAGACGAGCCCGGGGATACTCCAAGTTCAAAAGGCCGATAGGATCGTGTCGAACATGAGAGGATGCCGCTGGGTAATCTCAAGGCCTCTACAAGCATCATGAACCTCCCTGCTACGCCCAAGCGGGCCAACCATAGGAGCTTCATGTCCCTAACTGCTACTTCCCGTGTCAAGAACATTACTAAAAATGAATTCAAGGGCGAACATAGTGTCATGTCTCCGCCTCCCAGACGGCAACCGCTGCGCACTTCGGCGCTTCCTCAGTCTCCCGATGTCAGCAACATCACCGTTGCGTGCGATGCATCAGCCGATTATGTCGTCGTCATCTCAATGTACGAAGTCCACAACGATCGAATCTACGACCTCCTGACCCCGGCCACCAAGTCTGGTGCCACCAAAGAACTTCGACGCCGACCATTGCTGTTCAAGTCGACTGAACTCTCCCCAGACCGAAAGGTTGTCGCCGGCCTTCGAAAGGTTGTCTGCAGTACATATAACGAAGCCCTGATGGTGGTCGAGACTGGTCTTCAGGAACGAAGAGTGACGGGTACTGGCAGCAACAGCGTTTCCAGCCGAAGTCATGGTTTCTTTTGTTTCGAGGTCAAGAAGCGAACGCGAAGCAGACGAGGCGGTTCTTGGGAAGGCAACAAGCTCACTATTGTTGATCTTGCGGGCAGCGAACGCGCGCGAGAGGCCAAGACCCAAGGCGCGACTCTGGCTGAAGCTGGCAAGATTAATGAGAGCCTGATGTATTTGGGACAATGTCTCCAAACGCAAAGTGAGGCTGGCTCTGGCAAGGTAGGGATCGTGAATGTCTTTTTGATATCCTAAGCTAACATGATGATAGCCCAACATTGTGCCCTACCGACAGTGCAAGCTCACTGAGCTACTCTTCTCCAACTCATTCCCCTCTTCCTCATCTGCAGCTCATCCTCACGCTCCTCGGCGGAATCCCCAGCGCGGAGTCATGATCGTGACGGCCGATCCCTTGGGCGACTTTAATGCCACCTCGCAGATTTTGCGGTACAGCGCGCTTGCCCGAGAAGTCACGGTTCCTCGGATTCCATCACTCACAAACACCATTCTGGCTCATCCTCCAACAATAGCCAACAACAGATCGCCCAGCCCAGTGCATCATCATACCCGCCCATTCATGCCGCCAGGATCAAGCTCGTATAGAAACTATACCCCACCTATGAGCTCCGATGAACGCGCGACAATGGAGATTGCTGCGTTAGAGATTGCTCGCCTTAGTGATGAGATCGATCAGCTGCGCAATGAGGTTGATGTCCAGATGGAAGGACGTGTTGCAGCTGAAGCTCACCTTTTGACCATGGAAGACAAGGTGCTGGATCTTGAAGCTGCTATCCGTGAGGACTGTGCTATAGAGTTTGAGCAACGTCTTGCTCTCGAAATGGCTCGCTGGAAGGCCTCCATGGCTCTCGAGCAGGAGCGCAATGATGAGCATTGGGACCGCAAGGTTGAGGTGCTCGAGCGTGGTCTTACATCTGCCGACGACGAGGACGGTGATAAGGAGAACGTTCTCATTGAAGACCTTGAAGCTGAAGTCGATCGCCTCCGTCGGGAGAACGGCATCCTCAAGCGCGAGCTTGCATCTCGCAGCCCGACTAAGCGCCGTCCCCTCGAGGAACGAGAGGACTTTGCGCCTCAGTCTGGAAGTAAGCCATCAGATGGCGTATCCAACTTGGGTCGTAAGCTTGAGAAGATGCGCGTTAGTCACGAGAGTACTCGCACAGCTAGCGGCGCGAGCACCGGAAGCCCCAAGAAGATGCGCAAGTTGGCGACGAGACAGTGGAAGGAGCATGATGAGCTTGACTAGGAGTTTTGAGGTCATTTTGTTTGGCTTGGAGCATCGTACTTCTGTGCTTTTACAGTTTCATAGATCTCTCTTTGGGAGTGCGGATAGGCATGGTTGGCGGTTTGGTACTGGTCGTCAAGGACGGTTGGAGTATACCCATTCGTGTAATGTTTGTTTGATATCTAGTTTCGGGTTTGTGTATAAGTGCATTCTCTTTGACCAGACAGCAGTGAGAAGTGCGTAAGGGTATCCTGAATTGTCTGATACTGATACTGATAACATCTATGTATATTTTGTTCTTTCCGGCCATGAGACATTACGATTATAGAATTCTTGCATAATTATATCCTTCGACTAAGGGCACTCAACCAGATCCAATGTCCTCCCAACTTCAGGTCTCACCTGGAACTCGGCGTATAATACTCGCGAATTACGCCCTCTCCCTGTGTGGTTGTAGCTGGCTGTGTGCTCGACTCGCCCGTCTCAACCTCCTTGCCCTTCGCACTCGGCTCAGCCGGGGGCACAGCACCTCTCATCTGCAAAGGAATGTTTTGCTGCTGCGACTGCGGAGGCGTCGCCGTGTTCTGCTGCATGGGCTGCCAGCCCTGCACCGCGTGACCCCAGTACGGCGGCGCGACGACCATGACCCTCCGCAGCGCGGCGTTGCGCCTCGCCGTGTCGACGCAGGCGCCCACGAAGAGGATAAAGTGCACGAGCCAGACGAGGCACGAGAAGACGGCGACGGCGATGTACTTGCCCTTGAGGCCCTGGTACGGGTGCACGTCCTCGCAGTCGCGGTATTCCTGGGTCTCCGAGTCCCAGCACGTTCCGCTCTCGTCGTCGTCGTACTCGACGACAAAGGCGACAAAGGCGGATTCGATGCCGCCCACGACGGCGGCACCCATCCAGATGATGAGGGAGAGGCCGACGTGGGCGCCTGGGTGGATGCCTGCCTGGCGCTTGCGGAGGAGCCAGGTCATGATCTCGGCAATGTCCCAGACGAGAGCCAGGAAGAACTGTAGGGGTTAGCAAGGGAATGGATTGCAGTTTGGCAGAAGACGTACAATTGGAGTGCACAGGACAAAGGCATAGGTGGCGTCGCTGTACCCGGATGTCAAGGAGAAGCTGATGGCAATGGCGCAGATGCAAAAGACGATGCTGCAGGCGTGAAGGGCCAGTTTGGTGTAGACCCAGGCTTTGTTGGCGTTTTGCACATGCTGAGGGAGCGTCTGCTGCTGAGCTGGGAACTGCTGCTGATACTGGTTGAACTGCTGGGGGTATGGCTGGCCTTGCTGGTAGGGCTGGAAGGGTTGGCCGTAGGAGCGGGGATACTGCTGGAAGTAGGCGGGTTGGAACTGTCCTTGCTGCTGGGTAGTGGGAGGGAACGTTCCTTGTTGCTGCTGGTTCTGAGGGGGATGTGTGGGTGGTGCTTGAGTTGGTGTTGAGGGGGATGCAGCTGCTCGGACGTAGGCTGGGTCGACTGTCTGAGTCGACATTTCGGGGGCCATGATGGGCTCTAGGAATACGGTTGCAGTTACTTTTGAGTTGACTGTCGATGTCGATCCTGGGGAATGTTGTCGATCTCTGTATGCGTTGATGGGATTAAATAATAGATGATATGAGGTACTGTAAAAGACGGCCGTTGACTCTTCACAATAAACGAGAGACTGGAAGATGAAAGCAGAAAATGAATGACGAGTGAACGAATGAGATTTCCTTTCGACTACAGAAGCAACAGGAAAAACGAAAAAGAAGCGAGATGCGAAAAAGAGGGATATTAAGGATTTATGCCTACAGCAAGAGAGGAGGGGCTGAGCCGACAGACGGTACCATGCCATTTTCCCACCGTTCTTCTCTTCCTACTCCGTAGGAGAATCCTTCTCACAAGACCTCTGTGCTGCCTCAAAGCCATGGAAGGATCACGGCCCTACCAGGCCAACCTAATTTCTGGGTCCGTCGGTTGGCCTTTTCCCCTTGAGCTAAATCGAAATCATGTTAGTCGTGAGAGATGATTGGCTGTGGCAGAGTCCAAATTTACATTTTGCCCCTGGTAGACCGTGCTCGGAGCTTGGCGAGAAGCGAATAACCCCTGGTGCGGCGATTTCTGTTTTCGGGACTGTGCCGGGTTTGTTTTGGGGGATGGGATTGGATGAGGAACGAGAGAGGGACTGAAGGGATAGCAGGTAGAACAAGAGCCTTATGGGCATGAGACGGGGCTATCGTGAGGTTGATATGAACATGGCGTTGATGTATATCCAGACTGTTGTAATCTGTATGGAAGAATGGATGTCTTCCTTTATCTTGTTGGTTGTACAATGTGAAACAACCAGCACTCTCTCCAGGCAACATCAGCTCAGTAGAACCAACTCATCCGTGCCATCTTGACACTCGGCACGCTTCTCTTCTTTCATCTAGTCAAGGCAAACAGTAGCAATCTACGACTGTCCCAGTCTCGAAGCAGTCCGTCGTGAAGGAAAAAAAATCGCAGGGGGAGGCCGCTGATGGCATTTCCGGTAATGATCGGCAACAATTAGCCCCGTGGATCACGGAGTCGCCAGATCTCCATGTCGTAGGCGCCGTCTAGCAAGACTCCAGAGCCGTCTGCCATTATTCACGAGGCCACTGTTGAGCTGCCTCCGGTTAGGCACGCGACTGCTTGGCTGCTTCGGCCTTCGGTCCCGATAACCACAATTTTCCGAATTGTGAGCATGAAGTGGGTATCAGATCCAATTTCCTATTCCTACGGATTAATTCCATCGAAATACTTTGTACATCTATGAATGTGCATATTTCAGACATTCGTGCTCGTGCCATCACGGTCGACATTGCTTCCGTTCCACTATTGCTCTTTTTGCATCATAACCATAAACGCCATCAGACCCAACATGACCATCTTTACTGCCGGCCACTCTGAAAGAATAATCGTTACGTAGCCGACAAAAGGCATGTACGCGAAGACGCTCCCGATAATGTCCTTGCGCTCGAGGTAGTCCTGCCCTCTGGCGTACAATTCGGTGTCGTCGGAAAGGTTGTTGTCGCCCTTGGTCAAGAGTTTCGCCTCGTCCCTGTAATGTCTTGTTAGCCGTTGTCCCAATACAATGTGCCATGTGTCGACGAACCCGCTGCCAAATTTGCGAACCACTCTATGTACGATTGGGATTTCCTTATCTCGGACTTCGTAAACAACAACCTCGCCCACATCCGTCTCGCGCAGGAGGTTTCGGTTCCAGAGGAAGAGGAGGTCGCCGCGCTGGAAAGCAGGTTCCATGGAGCCGGAGAGAACAACGACGATCGGTGACGGCGAATCGGCGACAATGGAAAGGCCCTTCCACATCTAGGGATAGATTGTTAGATGCAGACCCTCAAAGAACCGTCGCATACGCACCATAAAGGCAGTGGAAAGGACCATGCCAAAGTTCATGAACTGGAGGAGCACCTGCCGCGGGCTTCCCATGGAGGACAACATGGTTGGCGATATTGGTAAGAGCTGCTGAATGCGGGAGATTGGAACTTTGACAACCGGGAAAGAATGGGAAGCTGGACCAGCGAGCTTTAGCTTGATGATGCTTTGGACGCGGGCGCGAAGCTCACGGCTCTGAGAACTGGACATGTGGCTCGACAGTGCACGGACCCCTTGGAGCTTACTTGCATGTGCGTTGTGGCTTGACGGTCGTGGCTAGTGCTGTTCCTGTGGCTTCAGCTTCCTCCGGTCCCTAACCCACCCCATGGCCTACACATGTAACCCCACCAATCGTCATTTCCTCATTAGGAGGGCAAGCCACAGTAAAGAAGGTGATGTCATGAAATCAGGATCGAGTGATCGATGTCATCGTTGTACTTCCCGCGGGAGAGGAGTGCAAGGTGTGCGTGGCGTGAGTTGGAGTATAAAGGCAGGAAATTTCTCTGGTCCTGAAATTGAAATCATTGCTTTCCTATTTGCAGACACAGTCGAACACATCGATCTTGATCCACTCAACACCAAGAACCACTTACACGAGCATCATCGTCATCATGGCCGACAACAACCGCAATCAGGAACAGCACCAGCAGAATCCCCAGCAACCCGGTCTCATTGGAAGCCACTACCAATATGTCAAGGGTGCTGCAGAGGTCAGTTCATTGGACCTTCTCTACTCTCTGTTGCCTATTTCCTCAAACACAAATTACTGACCCCTACTTCTTTAGGCCACCGTCGGCGTTTTGACGGGTTCCCACGCGTGGAAATCATCAGGCGAGCAAGACAAGGCGGCAGGACTGGCTGCGCTGAAGCAAGCAGGAGAGCAGCGCGACCCGAGCCAAGGATATGGTAGGATTGAGGAGGTGGCTGGCAAGGTGACTGGTTGCCAAGGAATGCAACGGGAGGGCGCTGCCAGCAGTCCCAAGAAGGACTGATTAGAAAGGAGGACCAGACGGCGCTTGTAAGATACATGGTCTCTACCTACTCGCGATGATTCAATGAATTGATTTGATCTTGCTTCATCTTTTGCTTTCAATCGCACCTCGGTTTTGCTCTTTCCAGAGCGTACCTCCCCTTCTCGTCAAAATCTCACCCCAACCACCTGCCTCACGATGGCAGCCTGCATGCACCTTCCCCTACATATAGAAACTAGCTCATCAATGCGGCAGTCGCTGCCTCGTGTCCCGTCAACATGGCCGTGCATCATCTCTTCCCTCTCCGCTCGCCATCATTGTTTTCTTTTTGCCTCTTCAACCTCTGTCGTCTCGTGTACCTCATCAGCTTATCCTCCGTTGGCTGCGTCGTCACCAGCACCCACCTATCATTCTCTTCTTGACTCATCATTTTTATCGTCGTTTTGAACCACCATCGCTTTCATTCTTTTGTCCTTTGTAGACCTCACCCAGTGCTCGCTCGGCTCTGCTTGAACCAACACCATGGAGCGTGATCCTCTCTTGTCCCCCGATGGACTGCCTGGTCCCAATGGGTTGCAGGACCATGTGAGTTACCGCCATTGACAATCACCACTCATCAACTGATGCTGATCAATCTTTTGAACAGCCCGCCTTCCTTCGAGCTTGTCATTCGCCATGGCCCTGGTTGCCCCAGAACGTTCTCGTCGTCCTTCGAGGCATTCTTCTCGCCTTCATCATCGCTACTGGGATCATGATACTCGATTACAGGCTGAATGAGCCAATCAACTTCAGCAACTGGCGGCTCATCTTTGATTTCGCCATCATCAGCTACTTCTTGTTCTTTCTCTACCACCTCATCACCTTTGTAAGCGATTCCCCATGCTCCTTCTACCAACCTTGACTGACCGGGTGTAATTAGTCCTGGACTTTCACTCACCTGTACTACCCTCGCATTGAGGAGCTTGACGACGGGTTCGAGTCTTGGGTTCTTGAACTCATGTCCCTTCCTCAACAGATATCCAGCCTTCGAAAGCAGTTCTACTTCACCTTGTTCTACACTGTGACTGTCGTCTTTGCTTTCTCAAACTCGTACATCTACTGGTTCATCACTCGTCAGCAAGACACCAATAATGACGACGACAATGGGGGCCCGCCCAGCAACAATACTATCATCTTGTCGAATGGGGTCAAGTTAATGTTGGACCCGAGGCAACCATGTATGTTTTACTTGAATGTCTATTGGATTGGATTCCACACTAACAGTTCGCCAGTCAGCGATCTATTGGGAGAAGGATGGTTCGAACTCTACGTTACCCTTGCTCAATTCGCAATTCCCTCAGCCATCATGGTCTTTGAGACCATCTGGCTCAACAGCATCAAGCGACCAATTGTAAGATGCACATCGCACGCCCAAGCTATTGCTAACGCTATTTTAGTGGCTTCTCTCCCATGTCCTCGGATTAATCTTCTTTGCTGGTCTTTATCTGCTTTGGGCTGAATGGGGCATCTATCTCACAGGCTGGTACCCCTTCTTCTGGCTTGACAAGGACCTTGTGGGTTCAACGGAGGCTGTTGTCGCCTACAGCATCGGATTCTTGCTTTTGGGACCAATCAGTAAGTTGGCGAGTCTGGATTTAAGATGATGATTAACCATGGACAGTGTACGTTCTATTGCTGGGACTGATTGCTGTTCGCGACAGCTTTACACGAACACGAGCCGAAGCACGCGCTTGCATCGCCGCGCAGCCACCTCTTGAGGAGGACTAACGTCAATCAACGTCTGATGACACACAGTGTCCTTCAGTGCCCTAATTTGTTTGGCTGGGAAATTTGCAGGGTGGCAGCAGTTCTTGTATGGTGGAATGGGGAGATGAAGCTGGATGCTGAATGTAGACTTGCTGAGGTGACTTTATGACCTAAAACTCTCATTGCGTCTCATAGATTGATAAGTTGGTATTTTCTCAAAATGGCTTCTCATGCTCATGGGATCTGTCCATGCGCATTTTCGTGCATTTGTGATGTTTATTGTGATCTGTCGACGAACTCTCAATGGTCCGCGCTTGTGAGGCACCTCGAGTTGACTGTTGTTCAGAGCATTCATCCACAATTCATGTGTAGAACTTGATTTCGTGATGAGCATTTCTCTCACAGTGACTTCTTGGCTACGCTTAGTCTACCAGGAGAGAATTGAATGCAGGACCCAAGTGACGCTGCCCATGTCTACCCTGGAGGTCAACTTCCCGAGGGCTGGGTCTTCAAGATCCAAGCCGCGCCCATGGGCAAGGATAATGATTGCATTTTAAGCACTGTTACCATTGGTAAGATGCCATGATCAATCTAGCTTTACTTGGTCGTTTGACTACGTTTCGCAACTGGTGGTAGTTGGCATTGTGCTGCATCTGGACGACAGTGCCTGGGTATTCCTAGCGTTTGAAGTCGCGGATTATTTTGTCAAGCATTCAGCCCGAGTCGTCTCAAGAAACCGTTGCTTTTAATTCGCGGTCACTTGAAGAAAGGCAAAGCCAAATAAAATCGTCGAGAATGGCTCTTGTACCGAGTCTACGGCGGATTTGATTGGGGGGGCTCGCCAGGAGGAATGAGGAGATTGACCATGGCAACGATTCGCGTCACTGTCACTCCATTTTGTCGCGCATTCAATTGTCTCGATTTATTCTAGAGAATTGGAGTCAGGTCCAATGTTCAAATATTAATAGATGCTGGGATAGATGTGGGATAGAGGGGCAGACGCGTGAGGACGTCCCGACTTGTACCATCTGTCCTGGCCCACGTCTGTTTGGCCCGATGGTTGGTATCGTTGGTAAGGCCCGATCCTTCAATCACACCTGGGATGATCTTTTATTGGAGTCTCCTCGAAGTGATTGATGTTGGAGACATTATCGAGGGTGTTTGTATTCATCCTCGCCAGTGTTGTGGGAGTTTCTGACTTGGAGAGATGTCGTGGAGGTGCCTACGCGCGACACTCAATTGAAGAGGGTGAGCTCTGTGTTCAAATAATATATGCAACTAATGGTAGAGCAACTCTCTAAAGTATTCATCTACAATTGAAGGCAAAATTACTGACGTCGACACAAAGCCACCAACACCAACGGAATGGGATGCTTGTTCAGGCGACGTAATTCGACTCCATCCAGCCACCGTCCACGTACCATTCTTGCTTGGTAATAAATTTGCTCTCGTCTCCAAGCAAGAAGGCGATGGTAGCAGCAACCTCTTCCGGCTTAGAGTAGCGCTTGATGATGGACGTGAGGTTGTCGTCCTCGGTCATGGTCCATGTACCATGGCCGTTTGGAAGGTGAAGGGGTTGACGGATCATGTCTGTGTCGATGCATCCTCTGCAAATCGGTTAGTAACAACGATAGTCTGGGGTTTTAGTCCACTTACGGGCATAACAGATTGACTCTGATGGGGTTATTGGGATACTTGGCACCGCCCTCGTACGCGGCAACCTGGCTGAGACCTTTGATGGCATTCTTCGACGCGGCGTATGCTCCCATGTTTCCGGAGGCGTACTTGACTTGCTGGCTACCGCAGTTGACGATGCTGCCGCCGGGTTTCATGTGTTTCATCTCGTACTTGATGCTGTTGAAGGTGCCAACCACATTGACGTTGAGCATCTCCTTGAGTTCTTCGAGGTCCAGCTCTTCGATGGGATGGATGCTTTTGTTCATTTTGGCTGTTTGGTTGTCAACAAGCTGAGCTCCTTGTAGGCCAAGTATGGCCAATCACTCACCCGCTACGTTGGCAGCGCCGTCAAGTTCTCCCCATTTCGCGCAGGTTGCTTCAATCCAACCTTCGACGTCTTTGGGGTTGCTGACATCAACCGGGAAATTAATCACACGGCCCTTGACATCTGGAATGTCTCTCTCAATGCCAGCCACGGCCTTCTTCAGGTTCTCTTCAGAGGTCGCGGCCATGGACACCTTGGCACCTCGGGCGAGGAGGTATCGGGTTAATGCTAGGCCGGCTCCCCGGCTTGCACCGGTAACAGCAATGACCTTGTCCTTGAATGGATAGAGATCCGCCATTTTGGTATTTGTGATGTGAAGACAAGTTGAGATGTGGTCAATGATGCTAATGCAATGCTGGGGTAAATGAGGGCTATATATGTGCGAGCTGCAGCACAGACTTGTTCATTGAAGCGGTTGCTCTCCATTTTATCCCTGAAGCAGCATGCAAAGACGACTGGGACTGAGAATGACTTGCTACAACCTTCATCGGAGGTTACAATCCAGGTTCCGGGACGCATCATCAGGAGTGTGATCCTTGCAGGCCTGAATAAGGGTATTCTCTTACCTCTCTCCACCATGAGTCGTGAGTTTCCTTTCGCCCCGAGGAAATGCGACAAGCCGGAGTTAATCAAACTCCCAACACAAGGTTTCATCGTTTGACCAACTTGGGGAAGCGATTCCCTCGCTCCTTGGCTCGATAGAAGCCGGCCCAGGTATCTAGACCTCCCGGCATGATGTGATCTCCCTCGATGTGAAATTGTAGAGTCACATTTGGGGCAGAGAAAAGAGCGCCATTATCCACAGGTCTGGGGACATCACAGGACTGCATCTCTGGAGAAACAACAAAAAGTGACCAAGGATTCGGCATGCGGTTGGACAGCACTTGGTTATCTCCAGAGTTGTGGATTCCCGTGGGCCATATGCCGATTGCTGCAGGGATGAAGCCCTTCTATTTGTTCTGACTCCTCTCCAACGGTCTCGTTCTGTTCAAGACTGAGCAACGAACTGTGCACGTTTCTTAAGCAAACTTTAGTTGAAGCCTTTAGCAACTACCGCAACCGTCTTCACCAGCTAGTAGTGCCGAATCGTTGCCAACTTCGGGATGTGCCTAGGCACGGCACGGCATGAGTCGTTGGTCGTTGGTTATAATGTGGACCTGCTGGGTAGCATTTCTTTGCTTTTCTCGAGGACATAAAATGGGCTTTTTTTCTTTTTCCTGTCAGGATTTTCTTGCTACAGGGAAAGAGACTGACAAAAGTTCTTGGCGAGTTCGGGACGAAACATTCCGGGTTTCGTGGTTCCGAACGAGGAGACGGCTTGGAAGAGCCGACTATGAGGTATACCATGTATCCTTACTCCGTAGGAATAGACGTCGTAATAGTCCGTAGACGTGATCTGCATTTCATGAGCATGGGCTCGGTTCTTAGTGGGAGTATCAAATGCAGCTAGAGCACCGTTTCTCATGCACCTCTGTACCAATTTCACGAGTTCCAACACGGCAACAGTGAAGATGAAAATGACTTGTCCCATTGGTACATCAGATCATGCTGCCTAATGAGTCGAAATTTGGCTTGCGTAGACACTTACCTAGTCCCTACTCTGTCACTTCTCATGTCTGGTCGCCTGCTCTAAATAGCAATACGACGTGATTGCATCCGAAAACGGACATCCGGACTGCTCAGAAACGGCTACACGGGTCGGGTAATCATGAAATGTCGATCACTAGCCAAAAGATCTGCGTACAGCGTAACGGTGTGAAGAAATCTACCCAACCACCGCCGTCAGACGGTACTTGAACAACTCGCAAAAGCAATGATACCTACGCATTCGTACAGACGCGAAGGATCACGTCTCCTTGCGTAGATGCAAGGTACGGGGCAACGGCTCAGCTATTCCCCATGAAGACGGCAGTCCCGATCAGGATCCGAATCCAATGGCCCGGTTGCGAGTTGCGGTGGACCTTGTTTATGCAAATGGCCTTGAATTGGCCACAGGGAAAAGCAAATGTGAGGCGAATGAGAGTGAGAATACGAAAAAAGTTTTCGAATTCTATGGAGGCTGGTGATGCCAAGTTCCATTGCCACGGGAACTTCTGGGACAGACTCTTTTGAGGTTGGTGGGCGTTTCAGACTTTTCTTCCTAGTCTGCTAGGCTTGAGTTATTTCGTAACACTCTTACGAAGCACACGTCTACTTTAGTGTGACGAAACGTACTCGTCTCAATGCATGTGAGGCCTCGAGGGTTGGACGGAGCTGGAAGAGACAATGCACTTATACTGCTTGCTATGCATCATCAGGTAGTATTCCCCTGGCCGCCAAGTCGAATGGCCAGGGAGCAAGCAAATCGGATGCCGACCAAGTTACTCCCGTGGAAGATCACCTCCTCTCCATTACCAAGGCGGAGGGCCTCGAACGTTAGCGAGTGCAACGCTCTGGTGTTCCCACATACTCCTTTATCTTGCTTGTGAGGAGAATGAGGACTATCCTTGAAACTGGGGTTGGTGGAGAGATTCTCGACAAAAGCAAGGAACGCCCCTGACCTTGGGCCTCAAAGACGACGAAATGGGACCAAGGGTCGTTCCGACGCAGATCTTTAGGGACTGGTTGTTTGAGGTAATCAATATAAGCCTTCGGCACATCTGCTTTTCGGAAAAGCTCATTGATACCAGCTCGGCAGTTGTTGGACTCGTGCGAGGCAGAACCATCATCGACAGAAAAGCCGATTCGACTTGAAAACCAACAAGATGTCGAGCTCAGTCTACATGATTGATCCGCCCGAGGGCGAGGACAGATGGGCTGCCGGAAGCATGGCAGCAGCTCAGACAGCCATTGGTGCCTCGCTGTTCTCCTTTGCGACCGTCATCTACGCCCTGCGTATTTATACGCGGCTCCGGTTGTTGAAGAACTCTCTGCGCCTGGATGATTGTGAGTGGAAGGATTGAAGTGCCATGCGTTGTTGCAAAGCTGATCAAGAGTATAGTTCTCACAGGAGCGTCGTTGATATCTTGCTGGGTGTTTTACGGTTGCACCATGGGAAGTAAGTACACGACTTGTGACTTGGGTCCAATACTGACCATAGCCAGTGGTTGCGTATGGAGGTTGTGCCACAAACTTCTGGCAAGTTTCGCAAACAAAGTACGAGACGCTGCTCAAGGTACGAAACAGCCAGTTCGAGTCCGAGTTCGTTGGCTAACAAACATCCAGTGGACCGTTCCCGTCAACATTTTCTACATGCTGTCTTCCGACCTTGCCAAGATATCGCTGCTCTTCTTCTACCTCCGTCTGTGCCCCGAACGAAAATTCCGCCTGCTTGTCCAGATACTGGTTGGGCTGTTTGTGCTTTATGCTCTCATATACGCAATGATCAGTCTCTTTGGATGCCAACCCATCTACGCTTCATGGAACCTCGCAGCCCAAGCTACAGGCAAGTGCGTGGACAAGTTCAGATTCTTCCTCGCGGCTTCTGTTGCCAATGTTGTCATGGATCTTGTGATTCTCTTGCTGCCGTTGAGAATCGTCATTCCTCTGCAGATTCCAAGACGTCAAAAGATATCTCTCCTATTTCTGTTTACCACGGGTGGTTTGTGAGTATCAATATTTATAATCATTTGGATTATGCTAACTGTCTCAAGCGTCATTATTGTTGCTATCTACAACTGCATTCTCACGGTCAGACTGTTCAGCAGTGCGAATTATACATGGGGTCTGGCGTATGAGCTATGCTGGATGTATGCCGAGTTGACTGGGTGTGTCATTTGTGCTTCTGCTAGCTCACTGAAGCCCGTCTTCACACGATTTCTCCCAGGACTATTTGGCTCCAATGTAGGCTCATATGGAGGCGCCTCTCAAAGCAACGCAACCAAAGGATCCTACGGGTTCCAGGGCCGGAGACAGCTGAGCCGCAGACAGACAGATGCCATCGAGCTTCAGTCCGGAGATGACTCTGAATCTGGGAGAAAGGTGGGCGATGACGATGAAGCCAAGCTGTGGCCCAAGTCTCAAGTTATGCGTCAAGACGATGCCGGACACATTGCCTTGGTTTCGACAGTGGGCAGCCCAAAGCAAACTCACACCGGCGAGTACGACGCCAGAACGCGAGGAGAATCCAGCGCCCATTTCAGTGTGGCCCAAAACGCCAAAGGGATCAACGTCTTTTCGACTACAGAGGTCGTATCCATGCCGCGGTGAATGCGATTCCTAAGTTGATGGCTTTAGAATGGGAAATAGCCTGCAGTCAATTATCTCCTAGTCATGTAGTTGCTGGACAATTCCACTTCCCAAGAATGCACTGGGTGTCAATGAGACCTGCTTCAAGCTTGCCATGATAACACCTTGGCGGCTTTTGTTATTGCTTGCCTCATCGGGTATCTCAATTCTACCACATCATCTTAAACAAAGACCTATATCCTTCTTTCTCGTTAGGTTGATGGTCTAACGGTATTTGAACCCTCTTTCAGCCATGGAGGAATCACATAGTAAAAGATTCCGTGTACAACGCCAGCCAAGAAATCAGCTACCCTATGAGAACACTATTAGTTATCCGATGTATAGAATCCATGAGAAACCTACCAGTGAATCCAATGATAACTGGGAAATCTGCTCCCCACAAAGGCCCCGAAGCATCTCGCTGGGTTAAGACCTGCTCCCCCATAGCCGTATCGAGTGAACGCCGTCGTGAAAGTCAATGTACCGAGCGTCAATCCAACTAGAAAAGGGGCCAGGGTCGGACCAACAATCTGGCTCTGCCTGGGATCCAAGCCCACTCCGAATGCGAGAAAGATTAGAATGGTTGCAGCGAGAAATTCCACCACAAACGCATCTCTTGCTGGGACAATCTCAGGGTATAGCCAGCAGCCTCCGGCTTGAAATTCCCGTGTCCCATAGCTTGCCCGTACGAACAGCCCGGCAATCGAACTGCCGCCGATTTGGAATACGATGTACAGTATCATTCGCGGGAGCGAGCACAGCCGGGCGCAGAAGGTTGCAAAGGTAATAAACGGGTTGAAGTGAGCGCCGGATACAGCACCGAAGGACATGATGAACAGGGTGATGAAGAAGATATTGGTGATGCCTCCTATCAGGGGACCGAGGAAAGCCGCGTTATCAAAAACTCCAAGTTGAGCATTGGGTGGCGTGGGAAGTCGTCGAGGTGCTGCGCTCGCCCAGACCGTGATGTAAACTAGTAACAATGTCCCTACCGAAGCTTCTCAATATGGGGAAAGGTACCATATGGATGTATGTGAGACTTACCAAGCCCTTCGATCATGGCTGCCTTCCAAAGAGTGGCATGCAACAAGGGCTGCAAGTCTAGCAGCTCACGAACGGACATGTGCGGATTTGCATCTGGCTGTTTTTCCAGCAGAGATTCATCTTGGGAGAGGGCCCGGTCAGCAGTGAAACTTTGGTTCCCTCCGAGACGCCCAGCGAATGGGTTGACGTTGTTCCGGTATACCGGGAGGATCGGCTGCGTATCCTGCATTGTGGTTCTCGAGTGGCTTCTCTTGGAACCCATTTTACTTGTCTAACTTGTGAGAATCCGTCGAAAGATTTGACAGCGACTGGTTCATTACATGTGTGAGTCCCGATCATAAATGAATTGGTTACAGGATCAACCCTCTTTCAACTCCAGCCCTTTGCCCGTTTTTACCCCTCCGGCATATTCGGCGAGATTGACGCGATACAAACTCAATTGTCTTACGAATACATGCAAGTGTCAGCAGTTTGGCTTAAGAAGCTACCGACAGCTCGAGTCTAGCGTGCTCAAGACAAGCGCATTCAGCAGGGAGGCGTTGGCACTGTTAGACTTGCTCTGATGACGCCCCGTAATTCTTCCACTGCGAGGCCTTTACTAAGGCACTTACAGAGGATGACTAGAAGATGACTCAAGTGAGTTTTGCCCCTGAGATTTTGCGATAGCTTGGTGTCAATATCACTGACTAGATTCCATACATATCCATCTTCATTTCAATGTTGAGGACTGGAGTAGTCCAGCTAACCTCTGGGATCCCACGATGCTCGTCAAGCTCTGCAATTGGTTCATCAAATTGATAAGGCAGAGAGTGGTCTCAAATATGGCCGGTTCAGGGATCTCATGGGGCATTTGACCGACAGTCCAACGCTCGCAGCCCGACGCCGTGGTCCTGGGATCAGATCTCACACCCTTGTCACTCGTTATTGTTGCCGACAACGCATCCAACGTGTCGCTGACTCATAATATGCACCAAGGAGATTCCTTGGACCAGGATTCCATCTCAAAGGAGTTTCAACAGGAGGTTTCGGTAGAGGAAATTACCGTAACAATTTTCTGCGCCCTGCCCTATGAGACAGTGGCCGTCCGGCTTAGCCTCGACCAAGATCTGGTATGCCTAAATACCCTCAGACGACTGAAGCCTACCTATTATTACGGGCGGATCAATGACCATAATATTGTCATCGCCTAGCCTTATCAGAAGGGAATCCTGCTAGCGGTCCAGTGTGCTGCGGCAGTCTGTCCGCACTTCCTCAACGTGCGACTTGGTCTGGTTGTCGGTAACGGAGCTGGGCCACCTCATATTCGACTTGGCGATATCCCCGTTGGCACGCCTCAAAATGGCCATTCTGGAGTATGTCAATACGACTTTTGGAAATACGAAAAGGTTGGCCATTTTGTCTTGAAAGGGTGTCCCCAGCACCCGCCGTCCATCCTGACGAGTGCAAGTGCTTCTATTGAACAAGAGGAAATAATGTGAATGAAACCTATTGAGGAGAATCTTGGTTCGATCATTGAAAAGGCGCCTGAATATGCGCGACCTGATACCAACGATATCCTCTTCCGTGCCCACTCCCCTCACCTTCAGCCAGGTAATGGCCTCAGTGAGTGTGAAGCTTCATCAGAACTCAATACTGTCGACACGCCGGATCGACACTCCTTAAGCCCAGTAGTTCATCGGGGCCTCATCCTCTCAAGTGGCATAGAGGTAAAGAATCCGGAAATCAGAGACCAACTGTGTCACCGCTGCGACGATGCCATCTGCATGGACATGGAAGCGGCCGGCATCGTGGACGAGATTCCTAGTCTTGTGATTCGTGGCATATCCAATTACGCAGATACTCGCAAGTCCTATGATTGACAGTACTATGGCTCTGCTGTAGCGGCGGCGTATGCCACGGCCGTTCTTAGGAGAATTACTGATGCTGAGGTTCAAGCGATGAACTTCTATTGACGGGCATGGCGAGATTGTAGGCGAGTGCGGACGAGATTTGTCGATGGATTTGGCAGACAGTGACGGCTTGTACTAGCGATGAGTTACGAGCGATGAGCGATGATTGATGCATGTAATGAGTACCAATATGAGACTGTCATATAGGCATGAATAAATGATCATGCCTTTTCTCGTTTAACCCGCCTCTTGGCACGGCCGCAGGTTGGTTCGAAACAAACCCGTCTTGTTCATCAATGCGAACTCGATTGCGACTGGGCGAATGTGTAAATCAGGGTAATAAGGTATCTTGATATCATTGCATAACTCTAATGTCTGGTGCTTGAACAAAACGCAGCCGTTTACATACATTTCCGACTCCTTGAAGAAGAATGACCATGGCGCCCTCAACTCGAAAAACGCCCGCAAACCACACAACCGTCTCGTCGCAAGCCCGTACAAATACGGTCGTACCAAGTGGGAAGCTGCTCAAGGCAGCTCACTCCTGGCAGTCGGCGCTTCAAGCTCAGATGGGCTTACGTAGATCCCACCAGGCGGCTTTTCTCCTTCAGCTGCGAGCCCAGTCTTCCGTTTCTTGAAGAACAGGAACAGAGCGACACCGATGAGCAAAAGAGCCAACGCCCCGACGCCTGCGCCAATTCCAGCCTTGGCCCCCGTGGACAGGCCGCTGCTCGACGAGCTGTGTTCGGTCGGATGAGACGTTGCGCTGGAGTGTACTTCGGTGGAACGTGTTTTGACGGCCGAGGAGGGTAGGTCGGTCGACTGGAAGTTGAGCTGGAAGAGCGGCGCGAAAATGGACATTGTCGAGATGACCGTCTTTGTCGTATCTGATGAAGACACCTGCACCACCGTCATGGGTATGTCGACGTAGCCGTAGCCGTTGCTCTCGCCCGAGCTGCACATGACGGCCGCAAAGGACCCCGTCGTCACGACGCTGACGCACGTCTGCGCATCGCCAGCCTTGCAATCGAAGCCTCTGTTTGCGGAAACAAATCAGGATGTGTAATTCTTGTTTAGTATAAGGCGAGACACTCACGAGGGACAACATCCAACTGCCGTTTCGCTCTTCAGCAGAGGGAATTGGAAATCGAAGCCTCCTTTGGCAGAACCCGTCGCACTGCACGCCGTCGTGTACCCGACGGGACACTCGAGTCCCGGGGAGTAGTATCCCCAACCAAGCAGGGCCACACCGGTCGTGATCGAGGGATTGTCCCGTTTCGGCCAGCAGTCGTAGTTGTCCTCGACACCCTGGGTGTTGAAGCCGTTGTCGCTGCAGGTCTGGGCCTGCCAGCCAATCTCGCAGGCCTCACATTGCCGGACGACGACCTCGCAGCTGGAGGGGTATACGAACGTGGTGGTGAGCGGCCCGAGGTTCGATCGCGTCGCAGTCGAGGTCATGGCGAGGGCGTCGGGGTCGTGTGTCGAGCCGTCGAAGCTGACGGTGGAGGACAGCTGGAGATTGAGGGGAGGGACAGGGAAGTTGCACAATTACAATTGTGCTTGTGCATCGTTGTGTGACTCCCAGTTGAGCTGAAGGCGATTGAGCCAGTAGCAAGGGAGAGGCGACCATTGCCTGCCTACTTGCTGACCGTCAATTGGGCCTAATGAGCCAGCCATCATTAGCGGGAAGAGGTGCATACAGTCCATGGCCGTAGGACTTGCGTCGCTGCGTAGGACAGGCGAAGGAGGCGGCAGCACTATGATGCTCAGCAACGGCTCGACAGCCAATACCCAGGGGGCTATTGTACAGTATGCGAGGTGATTCGTACATATGCAGCGCCTACGATCTACAATAGCTCAACCTGCGGCAGTGTTGCCAACACAGCCCTCGTAGTGATCACCTTAATTTAGCAAGGTTCAGTTGAAGCGTCATGGCGGTGGCGGTTGGTCTTCGAGACACGTTGCTAGACCCCCTACAGTGATGATACGAGAATTTGACGACCAATAGCAGTGAGAAAACATTGCTCGATGTGAAGAGGAAAGAGGAGAGATCAAATCTGATCTTATTCCTCTCAACTGCCGCGAGGAAGCTGAATACTCCCCTGCGGCCCGTTGCGGAGCAGCCCACTCTCACCTCAGCCCAGAACGCCCATCACCGGCCTCCAACAGCCCTAAGAGGCGCTAGACTGCTGTGCCGATCTCCGAGCATCCGTGGATGGTGGTTTGGGTGGGTTGCTGCAGGGTGGTCAGCCGGTTGGCTGGGCACAAGGTAAGCAGAGGCGGGCGGAAGAGTTACCGCTCGACGCCGCTACGGCTGCAGCTCTCATCACATCTTTGCCCTGGATGCTTGGGAAGAGAGCAAGAGAGCTGATGAGGGCGGATGATCGACAGGGTAGTTACGGGGTAGCATGGTCCTGTACTTGGTAATGTATTTGTGCACGATGGTCCTCTGCTGCTCATTGAAAAGCTCCCGTTGTTGCTGCTATAATCTTACCTGCGTCGTTATAGCTACCAATTGAGGACTGAATCACACTTGTGAACGATCGTTTCTCTTTTAATAGTAATGTTTCTACCTGGTTCATCCGTACTTCTTGGACACAAGGCATAAAATCGACATAATTTGCACTGTTTCAGAAAGATGCAAGCATGGCACAACACCCTAAACGTCACACAACACGAGAAATTTGTTAAGCCATCATTGAACCCACATCCGATGAGAATTCGTGTTTTCGTCCCATGTATCAGGGCACAAGAGCCTCGCGGCTTCTACCATTTAATGAATGTGAAGCCGATTCGTCATGACACTCAACATACTTCAATCCCACACTCAACCCGCGACACCACCTCGCTCTGACCATATTTATGAAGCCTCGAGGATTAATTGAAGGTGAACCAGTGGAGTCCTTCTCATAGGTACGGATACCTGCTTTCGTGACAACTACAATACTATGCTAGTTGATGCACACCTCGACGGAACGTTCGGACATGTCTCACAGCTTGGACACGCTTCAAAAAGTCCAACAACTGCCTTTAAGCTGCATTCCAACCAACCAATGCACCATCGAAAATACAGTCATCATACCAAGTGGGAATGCGACGATCCCACGCCTGAAATGGGCCCGTTCGGTCGTATTCCATCTCCATGACATGCAAGGGACATATCTGATTGCATGCAGGGACGATGCGCAGTGCCGACTTCCGAGCGCAGATATATGAATGCCAAGTCTTCGCATTACAACCTGCCTCTCAGCTCCAGCAAGTCAATTCATCGTCAGATCAAAATACAGCCAAGATTCATCATGCTCTTCTCTTCAAGCTCCGCACTCATCGCCCTGGCCGCCCTCGTCGGGCTCAGCTCGGGTTCTCCAACACCCATCGAAAGCAGGTGAGTCTCCTGTCTACTATCTACTGTTGACCAAAGCTGACTGCTCAAGTACCCCTACATCCTGCCCAGTCACCATCAAGCAGCTGCCGCACTTCACCTCGGGCCCGACTCGCACCGTCTGGACCACGACATCAACCGTCACTCAGACCATTGACTGCGGAACATGCACGACTTACACCATTTCACGCGTCGGGGGTGGACCTGGACCTGTCGTCATCTTCACCACCACCGTCACTGCGACCGAGCCGTTTGTCACCAGTGTTCTCGCATGTAGTTAGTTGATAGACAAGCAATAATCACGGACAATCTCCTGGCAAGTGAGATGTTAATCAATAAACGCCTTCTTCCTACATAATTCTGATTGTATGAGCCGTTGCCATCGATGCTGCTACGAGTAGTCATGAGCCAAATCTGCTTCATAGTTAGCAATGAACCTGTATCCATAAGAGTACCCGAATCAGACGAACCACGTTCCGCCCTCCTCCTTTATTTGCACTAAAGACAATTCGTCCGCCACGCCCATCATGACATCAAGGATAAACGGATGTTCACAAAGCTCCTCGGCCGAGGGCCTTTCATCAGGATTCCAACGCAAGATTCTGCGCATAAACGCAGTAAAATTCGACTTCTCCTCCCCGAACAGGTTCAACACCAGCTTCTCCAAGGACCGATCTGGAACTTGTCCGGGCCCAACCCATGTACCTGCGATGATTAGCGGGACATGTTGGACACCGACACTGCAAAGAGTTTACTTGCCGTTCTCATCCCAGTATAATTTCGTCGCAGGGCTCTGGGCCAGGAACTGCCTTGGTGGAGGACCCATGATGGCTGTCATCCTCGCGAGAAGCAGAGAGTCGTATTGGGGGTCGTCGGAAGGTATTTCGAAGAGCGTCTGACCGGTCATCAACACCCAGGCCTGTGATTCAAGTCAGGGAATGAGGACAGAGATGAATGGATATAATTACAATCAAACCAATAGCCCACACGTCGGTCGAAGAGTCCCACGGCATGAGAAACATCGTCTCAGGAGGATGGTAGAAAGGGTTGTCGAACATATTAAAATACTTATCCCCCGGCTGTCCAATCCTCGAGTAGCTAAAGTTGCTGATGAATAGGTTATCCACGAATCTGGACTTGGGAAACCCGCGGGATATGTACAAGGTCCGATTGAATCGCGTTAGGATAGGACCAGGTGAATGTTTCTCTGACATCTCCAACTCGTGTAGAACAGAGGTGTCAACGATTCGTTGGTCCATGTAATAGAGCGACAAGCCCGCATGGACAACCCCGTGCTTGTGTAGAAACGATAGACAATGTAGCAGTTGACGCAAGATCATCACTGCATTCAATTCATCCATTCCTTGACCAGGGAATTCTTGCATCAACTCGCCTACGTTCTGGTAGGAAGGGCGGAAAATAAGGAAATCATGAATTCCAAATGGCCCTAGCATATGAAACATATCTATGATCGTGTCGAAGCATCCCGGGGTGGACTCGGGATCGAGGTGATTGATATACCAGGAGAGAGTCACTAAATGCTGAACGTGGGCGTCGAGAGTGCAAGCCATTAAGTAATAATAGCATCCCTTTCTAGAATCTCCAAGTCAGCTTGTCATATGGAAGAATAAAGGAGCGAGAATGGGCAAGGCAGGGCTTGGGGTGCCTACTTTTCGTCCCTGCAAAGCCAAATGGTCCCATCCTCTTCCAACCCCAACTTTGCTAAGATTCGGTACCTGTTTTGATAGAGGTCGCCGATCTTGACAGGATAACACTTTTGGTACATTTGGTACATTTCCTGTTCTTCGAAATATACTTCGGAGCCGGAGCCATTGCAATGGCCCTCGTTTATCGGTGTGGACATGGCTCGTTGAAAAAAGAATAATGGTCGGCTAATGTGGTAACATGGAGTTGTGAAGTCTACGCAGATGAATGAAGGTGGCAAAACATTGCTGGAATTTCTTGAACGAGTTTCCTTTGGCCGGACAGGCCTGGTAATGGAAGGTGGTATGGTGAAGTTCTGTCGAAGGAGCAACTGATGGGGAGCTGCACTTGAGCTCGTGCATCAAGGGAAGTTGGTATTGACGGAGGGAGACCCTTGACTTATGAGAGGAAGGTCTACCCATCGTAGTGATGAGCTGCTACCCGGCAATCATTAAAATTCTTGCTTGACAATCATCACTCACATTCAATACCATGAAGTAGGCTTGAAACGTTGGGTTGGTCAGGCCTGGAGTTAGGAACATGCTTCGGCTATATGAAAGAGATATTGTGTAAATGGACTCGGGTACATTTTCTAACTGACGGCTCAGTTTGCTTTTGATCCACGTACATTTTATTATCAGGAAACATCTACATCTCCGGCTCTGCCCGAAAGGTCTTCACCCATAAAACTAAGCTCCTACAATATCAAGAGGCAGGTGCAAGGTATTTGCAATCTGCCTCAGCATGGGGATTCTCGACTCAAACACGCCTTCTCTGGCAAGTTGTAGCGTAGTAACAAATCCCTGGAAGTGGTTCTCAATTTGTTGAGAATCCGCAACCGAGGTTTCGAATGAGAATAGACTACCTTCCGCCATATCTCTCAAAAGAAGATCAAGCACAGTAAATAGAGTGTCTTTTTGGTAATCGACGTGTTTCATCATTGCCTTTGCCTTAATCGAGGTTTAGCCTTGGAGTTAAAAGAGGTATGAAAGACATTGCGTAACACGTACCTCAGAGTCCTCTGAGCTGGGCTGTTCGTGGATGCTATTGCGAGCACCATTGTGATCGGCTGTAGTTGGCCCGTTGTCCTCACTGTCCCCAGCTGCAGCAGCGAAAACGACCTGAATTTCTTGCAACAGTGCTGATTTGATTTCTTCGTAGGAGCAGAGATCCAGAGCAGCTATTTCGGAGCTGAATTGAATTATCTTCGCTTGACTGTCAAGATCCCAGAATGCCTCCTCGTTTTCTGATCCAGAGTCATCCAAATCGCTGTGGCGCTTGTGGTGTAACCCGGCTTTGCCGAATCTGGATCTCCGAATGACGGCAATGGCGCATTCTTTGGCCTCTGATTCTTGCCCACGTTCTTCAAGCATAAAGAGCCATTCGAAGACCCAAAACGGGTTGGTACCTGGGCAGCCAGTCGTTCCAGTAAACATAAGACCACGTCTTATGTCGAGTGTGAAAGCAGAGATGGGCAACCACCCGTGACTGAAACAGCTGCAGCTGCAGTCATCAGACGTATTTGCATTGGCGCCATTGTCAAGCAGTGTGTCCAAGCATAGCAGTTTAGACCTGATAGCTTCTGACCTGGCAAATCTAAAGTCATCGACAAGCTCATGTAGGACTGTTCTTCCCCTATTATTCTTGACATTGACTGATGCCCCTTTGTCGATACATAATTGTATAAGAGCTGGTTCATAGAATCTTGAGACTGCAAAGAGGCTGTGCTCCCCATCTCGGTTCCGCTTGTTGAAGATGGTGTATCCTTTGTCGATCAGGAGTCTGGCCCATTCGGGGTTCTCGGCTGCATCCATTGTAGTCGATCCGTCCTCAAAGCAGACATTCGGGCCCAAGAATTCGAAAATGGATGTCCAAAAGCGGGCAACGTTGCTTGTGTCCTGCTGGAGCAAGTATGACTGCTCGATCGCTGACTTGGCCATACTAAGGAAGCGTAACAACTGAGTGTGATCCCTGGATACTACTAGTTCCATGGTGTCCCATATCAGATCCCATGTCCCTACATAATCGAAAAAGTCACACCCTGTCAAGTAATCTTGAGCAAAGATATCTGCACCTTCTTCAACAAGCGTTAGTATGGATTTCCCAATACCTAACTGTCCACCGTACATGAGAGGTGTGAATCCATTCACGTCTCTGCTGTCAATAGGGTGACCTGAGTTCAGCAGAACTCTCAGACATGACGGCTGGTTGACAGCCATATGCAGGGGCGTTTGGCCGAGAAAGTTAATTTCTGACTCCATTGATGAACCCTTTTGAAGATGTGCTTGGCATGCTTCGATGTCGCCGCGGAGAATGGCCTCGTGGAGTGGCGTTATTCCTCCGAACCCTACAAAGACATGAATTAGATCGGGTACAACATCATTCCGTGATATAATTGATCACCTGGAGTGCTCAGGGCAACCTCTTTTATCATTTCGAGAAAGAAGATATCGTTGCGCATCATTGATCGCGACGGAAACATATGCTCCTCAAGAGCCTCGTGTCCCACAAGCACAGGTTCCGGCCATTGTCTGGGATTTGGCGGAGGTATCTCAGAAAAGTCGAAACCGAGATGAATCAATTCCTTAACCATGCCCACGTGGTTTTCATCACTGGCACAGGCATACAGAACTCTACGCATCATCAGTCAAAGCATTAACTAGGAGAGGAATGTATGGTTTCACGTACTCAGCAGAGTTCACTTGCAGGTTCATTCTGTAATGTTGCACGAAATGACTAATAAGTTGACACCAGTCTCCGAAGTCAGGGCTACTGAGGTCCATCAACTCTGGGTGGCAGTCAATGATTTTCTGTCACAATGTGAAGTTAGCAGCCCAAATAGGGATCTTATGCTCCGAGATTGGGTCTTACCTCAAGGAAACCCTTTCCCTCAGGATCAATTTGCCTCACAAAGCCAGGATCGGATCGATAGAGCTTGTCAAAATGGGATTTTGCCACTTCCAGAGTAATAACCTTTTGCGAGAAGAAGAATAACGTGTCAAATCCAGGCGCTGTGTACTTAACAACACGTTGAATCTCCAGTGCATGTCCCAAGCGATACCTTCCTGGTTCCGAGGTTATGTTGAATCCCAGGACGACAGCCCAGGGAATGCCTAGCTGGGTAAAAGCAGCACGGAAGTCGAATCGATATTTGCGAGTTGTGCAAGCTGCATCGTCGCAAGCGATCAGGAAGGAGGAAAGGGGACTGAATTGCACAAACCAGAACCTGCCCCTGATCTGTTCAGATTTGTGACATGAGCAGCGGCAGTACTCAACCGAGCAGTACAATGCTGCTTGTCTCTTGATAGGACGAAAAGTTCTCCGCGGCTGTGTAGCCGGGTTGCTGTCGACTGGGCTCGATTGTTGGATCTGACTGTGCTCCTTTACCTCCGAGTGTATGGGGAGAGCTTGGCGTTCAATGGATAAGCGAAGCACCATCTGCGATGCCTGGGACGATATCAAAGACAAAAGCCTACAATTGAAGTCAGCCATGATTGGATTTGGATCGTAAAAACTTACGCGATGACATCTCGTTTGAAACCATCTGTGACACGTTTGAGCTCGTCAATATCGGCCTTCCAAGCACCCGACTTGAAGGGTGCCAACAGGGAATGGCGCCGCGATGGCGTCGATATCTTCTGGACTAGCCTGTTCAACTGCGCCGCTAGCCTTTTGCCGCTGACGTGACACTTTCCCAACATAACGGGAGCCATTTGGAATTCCAAAGCTGAAGAATCCCCTGCCTCTAACGTTTGCAGGATGTTAGTGTATGTATCAACCTCTTCGAGTAGCTCTCGAGCGGTGGCTCTGAGACTGCTAACTAGCTCGACTCGCTTTCTGAATCACTGCGATAGATCGATGAGTTCGATGGTGAGGGATACAAGGCCTGCGCCACTGGCGACAACGCCCACCAGCTCGGCCATGCTGGCAATCGCTCGAAGTAACAGGAATCCAATGAGGGACGGGTGAGAATGAAAAGATTTCGCTAATGAAGAAGGGAAAAGACATCGTAGACTAGACTTCTGGAGTGATGGACCATTGGTCAACATCTTGTCTGCCTTGACCTGCATGTCCGACCAACAAGCATTTGGGAGGGTTGAAAATTATGCACAAAAAGCACTGTTATGACGACAAAAATGATCTAAGCCACTTCTTGCACCAATAGTCAACGTCCATTCGCAGATACGATATGCACGTCGACTCTTTTGAAAAGGTGGTCGCGGTTCCGAGTACCAATCACACCCTGCCACGGGTGCTTTGCTCTTCCAACTCGTCTTATCGAGGCAGATTTCGACTCTGTCTCATGAAGATTAGCGCTGTTGATTTAACCCATCGCTCTCTACCTACACTGTAGGTGCGATTGAGCCTCGGGCGCAGTGCGTCGGGGTAAGTTCGCCTTGTGGACGCCTGCATTTTCGCAGCATGGGACGGAACTGCACGATTACGCTGGAAACAGTCAGTATCATAAGATGTGGTAGTAATTCACTCAGTCCACCGATCTTGTCATTTCATCCTTCAATTATGGTTTTATTTATTTTACAGATTTTAAACCCCACCCTCAGACGTTCATCTTCCATCCCAATCTACTGCTTAATGGCCGCCACAGCAAACGGGTTCGCAGTAAAAGTACCGTTAGGATCAGCCTGGCCACGAACCTTGCCTAATCGCTGGTACTTGGCCTCGTCCTCGTAGTAAGCCTTCCAAATCTCCGGCTTGGACATGTCCCAGTCGCCCCAGGACCCCCAGAGCACGCGGCGGTCCTGCTTGCTAAAGTTGCTCTTGGGCCCAATCATGAGGGCGTCGTTGGCCTTTTGCCAGTCCAGCGCGTACTGCCGGTAGCCCTCGTCGTGGAAGCAGTCGAGCGTCTGCACCACGGTCGAATCGCGCCAGCTGTACGAGGTGCCGTTGTCCCGGTTGGTGTAGAACTGAGAGTTGTCGCCGCCGAAGCCCTGGATCTGCACCGAGAGCTTGCAGTGGTTGTAGACCTCCTGCTCCTTCTTGCTCTTGTCGTCGCCGAGGACCTGCTGGGGGTCGTAGATGAGGTTGATGCGCTTGACCACGTCGTCGACCCAGCCGTCCTTGGCGAGCGTCTTGGAGCTGGTGGCGTAGGTGCGCTTGACGTAGGGGAGGTTGAACTCGCGTCGCTTGGGGAAAATCCATTTGCCAGTCATGGTGGCCATGTCGACGTTCTTGAACTCGTCAATGTAGAGGAAGTGGTCGACGCTTCGGAGGTCCCTGAACTGCTTGAACCACTTGTCCACGATCGAGTCGTACGTGTCGGTCTTGTTGATGGGAACCCACTGGGCGTAGACGACGATGATGGCAGGGAAGGTACCGTTGAGCAGACCAAGCACGTCGTCTGCGAGAGCATTCTTGATTCTGTTCTGGATCTTCTGCCAGATGGTGTCCTTCTTCAAGGAGGGGAACAGCATGGTGACGGGAAAGTCGGTACTGAGAACGCTGACGCACAAGTCGTAGTTTCTCGGGGTCTTGGTGTCGTCAGACATCTTGGCGACAATGGTGAGCAGCTTCTTGAGCACGTCGGGGTTGTAGAGGAACAGCCCCTTGATACCGTAGGGCCCCTTGATGCCATCCGAGTTGGCGACGGTGCCCACGTAGCTCTTGCCCTGGAACACCTTGACGACGTAGTGCGTGATGATGCCAAAGTTGCCAGGGCTGCCTCCAAGGATAGCGTAGAACATCTCCGCGTTGCTCTCCTTGGTGTACTCCTGGATCTTGCCGTTGTAGTCGACCAGGCGGATGCTGACGATGTGGTCGCCAAAGAGACCGAAGCTGCGGCCCAGCTGACCGTAGCCACCGGTCTGGCCGTGACCGCCGACGCAGACGTAAGCGCACTGTCCGTGAGGGACAAAGAGCCCGTTGTGTCTGAGCCAGGCGTTGAAGTCCTGGAGCTCGTTGCTGACACCGACGTACACCAGGGCTCTGTCCTCGGGAACATTGTTGGAGGGCAGCACCATCATGTCCTTGTAGGTGTTGGTCAGGTCAATCTGGATGTTCTTGCCGCCAGTGGAGGAGGCGCCGCTGTACTGGTGACCGCCGCTTCGGACGGCGACAGAGACTTTGTTGTCTCGAGCCCAGTTGACAGCCAGAACGACATCCTCATCACGCTTGGGCTGGACGATGAGAGCGGGGTTCATGTCATGCTCCGTCTGGTAGGACGAGGTCGCATACTGCTCATTGAAGTAGGAGTAGTCCAGCTTCTGGATGTCAGAGCCATCGCGGGGGTATTGCATGCCCTGGAAATCCTGAATTCTCAACATGATTGCGGTTTGAACGATGAAAATAGGTATGCCAAAAGAATTTGATTGCTGAATGAGAATGCCCTACAGAAAAAGGGGGCATCCTTATAACAGTTGATGCTGTGTACCACAAAACAATCCCGTCCTGGTGCTCCTGACCATAAGCCATCTAGGACGATAGTCACCAACCGAAGCAAGTAGCGCAGCACAGCCTCCGTGATATCTCCCTTGCAGAAACCCCAGCAGCAAATCAGCTTCTCCAAGTCCATATCAACTGTATCAACGTTTACACCGCTCCTGCTACTCCTGCAAGCCACCAGGCCGATCACAAACAATTCAACATCATGGACCGCTCCAGAGCCATTAGCACACTCAGCTTACAGCGCCACCGAGACATGTAGCCAGCCACAACGGAGAGATCCTTGGTGGGCTTTCCCAGAACTAGTCGGGATGTCTCAGAGGTGAGACTCGTGACGTTGCCAAGCACATAAGCGGCGACTCTGCCGGTGATATACTGGCGTCTGACCTCCTGAAATTGCCCAACCTGAAAGAAAAGTCTCCGTCCTGTCAGCCCCCTTGCATGCCCCGTGAGAAAATGCTTTGTTTGACGCGGTCCGCTACCGTGACAGGTCGGCGAGTGGCGCTCGATAGCTCCAAGCCATTGCGGAGAAGCAACACCGGTTAAGGCTTTTTCGTGAGCTTGTTTTCTTTTGGCGGATGAGACGGCAAATGATCTTCCAGTTCTGCAGAGCATGTTAATTTCAGAGGAATGTTGGGTGCGGGACCATGTGATTCGTGTTGGGCGCAACCTGTCAGCATCGGTGTTAGCAGCCAGTTTGCCCGACTTTGGGGGGCATGTCAGACGGGTGCCTTTGCTCACTGTCTGCTCTTCGGCCATACTTCTTACGTGTCTTTTGACACTGATGTCGCAGAAAGAAGAATGAGGCGTTAGACTTGCCCCGTCAGTCACTTTAAACTGATTTTGCTCGATGCTCTACTCCCGACGTGTTGTCTGGCAGCAGAGCATCGAACGGCGGTGAGAAACGGAACGGGCCGGTGGATGACGGTGCTAGTGCAGCAAATCGCGCGGGGGCAGTGTCGAATCCCTTGTCTGTTAGGAGACTGCCCCGTTACTTATGGTCTGGGCGTGTCTCCTAAAGACAGCGAGTTTCATAGGTGTGCCCAAGGTCTCATACAGGCTCAGGGATATGTTCTACCGGCTCGTCGGCACACTGGACCTCTGTTGACATAAAATGTGCTGCCAGCATAATGAACACAGTAGCTCACTGCTCACTACGATATCATCGAGGCGCCAATGCACGCTAATTCGTAATGCTGACTGTATACTCCGTAAACGAACCAGGATCTCTCGTTGGCTTGTCGCTCGTTTCGGCGGCAGTATGTCACGGTCACAGCCCGCACCGCTCACCCTGCATTGTAGAGACTACGAACCTGGATATCAAATAACATATTCTTAATCTCGAAAGCAAAACTGCATTAAAAGACTCCATCGTAATTTGCTACCTATTTGGCATTCTTCCAATCAAATCATGCTTCATTCTTTTTAGCCGGGGCAGCGTCAGTTCCATCTATCCTTACTCAGGCCGGCATCTGCACCCATGTTATTCCAGTCGACCCATGACCAGGGCATTAGCGCAATAGAGAAACGTTAATACCCAGGCTTTCATCTATGCTCATATCTTCGGTTTGGTCAGGTTGGTCCTTCTCGCTGCCGCCTTGCAATTCTACATCTCGTGACTCAGAACCAATTCCCGAATCATACGAAGATTCCGACAGGTCTTGGAGGCGCCCTCTGATTATGTTCCCGAATCGTGTTGACGCCTGTGACAGTATATGGCTATCAAAAGTCATGTAACCGAATGAGGGCTGTAGGGCGCGCGTGTTTGAATCTAACAGGACTTGTTCTGGATACGGCTGCTGCACAGCTGCAATCAGTTGAGACGATGGGATCTCAATGTCTGAAAGAGGGCTGAGTTGTGGGGAAAGAGAGGAACGCGAGAACAAAGGAGAGCGAGGACCTGAGACTGGAACTGGAACTAGAGATTGGGGGCTGTTCAGGGAAGCCGGCTGTCGATGCTCTGCTGCTTGGGGACGTGGATGTATTATCCTTCGTCGTCCTTCGATTGGTCCCAAGGTAGTCGGCGGAGGGATTAAGCGAGGCCTGTAATGGGGAGAGCAAAACACACTATAAAGTATCCTCGACTTTTTCCGCATTGGAAGATTTCCGTCGTGCAAACAGATATCCGGCTCGTGGAGATGTTTATGAAGTTCTGCTTTTGTCTCGAAAGGTCGATAGCAGCGAAGACATATTGCAGGACCACTGTGTCGTTCATTTGATAGCTCTGCCTTGGTCCAGAGTTCGACTTGAGAACAAGTTGAACAGTCTGCTTTCCCTCGTCTCTCGATGGCATGACTTGCACATCGAGTTATGTACCGCTGGCTTGGTCGCTTCATGTTCCTCCCGCGGATTTTGCCATGGTCAGTAATCATATGGGTTATGATATGGCTGATCTCAGTTCGCTGCTTCCCACAGGACGTCCAGGGTTTGTTGGAGTAACAGGAAGGATCCTGGAGATAGAAAGGACACCATCCACATATGGACTCGAAATCATCGTCATCAAGGGCTTGATTTCTCGTCGGCGCTGTGTCCCCGGATTTGTGTTTCTTTCCTGGGTGCATTGCCGTTGGAATGACCGTTCCTCGTCGTTTGTTTGGAGGGGAAGACGCAGACGCACCAGCGTTATGCCGACTGGGATCATCCCACGTTACTGCGTCAACAGATTCAAGCAGATTCAGGATATTATCTGCTTTTTCCTCTCTGGAAAACAACGGCGAATTGTGGAAGGAGATCCCTGAAATTGGTGCGGCGTCTGGAGACATCCAACCGCGAATATTGACTGCTTGATCAGCGCACAATACTTCATGGCCTTCTCTGCCTTGGGCTTGACGAGTGTTGTCAAGGATGGTATCGAGCGGGAGCTCGGGGAAGCCTTCGGAAAGGCGCGGATAAGACGTATCAGTAGGCTTGTCCACTGGTGATAGGGACTGAGACGACCAAAGTGGTGGTTTTACTTTGGAGGTAAAGTCCCAAGGCGGTACGGTATTAGGTTTGGCAATGGGAGTTGATAGTTTCAAATCATTGGTTGGATTGTGATGGCCGGCATTAAGGGGCGCGTGTGGCGTTGCCGAAGCATAAGATGAACCCTTAGATGAAGCGTAAGCATCCGATCTTCTCTGAGGCGAGTCTGACATCATGGAAAAGGTATGACTCACAGATGGCACCGGCACACAGCATCCGACAGGAATTGCCACCTCACACGCCCCGAAATGGCGTTGAACTTCGCACAAAGTGGCTTGTATCGGCATCACATGAGCCTCACCGAGACCATCGACAGCTACAACATGTCCGTACACTTCTGATGTGATGGCATCTATGACCCAGGAACCAGAATCTCCCACGATAAGATCTTCAATGCGTTGTTGTTAGCCGTGTGTGCATACAAAGGGCTGGGATACTTGGAATGCTTACCAGAAGCCTCTCCAGGTAAGAAGTCGAGGGTCTCGACAAAGCTGCTGCTAGAAGACATCGCTAGCGTAGATCCATTCGATGACAGGGTCCCCGGAAATGATCCCCGACAGGTCACAACAAGAACGGACTGCTGCTTCGAGAGACGAGGTTGCAGTACAGGGGCGTGCAACTCAGGATGTGTCTGTTCCGGTACCAAAGGGCTATCTGCATCAAGGATGAACTCTGCGGATTCCCTTTCACATTCTTGCGGTATCGAGATCCTGTTGTGTAGGTTAGGGCTCCAGGGCTCATCATCAAACTTGATGAGAGCCCAGTCATGATTTGGGTTGTTGTTCAAAGACCGGAACGAATCAGCTACCACAGACCCTACTCTGACTTTGTTGCTGGGAGTGCTGACCTTTGAGTAATCAAGATCTTTTGTCGTAGCGGAAAGTCGAGTTGACATGTACTCTTGTATTGGTTCATCATACTCGGAGTCCGTATCATCATCGCTGTAGTCTGATTCGGTGTCAGGGAGATCAGGATGGAGGCCGACAAGTGCATGTCCAGCAGTGAGGCCATAAAGGGACTCCCCGTCTCCTGTCTTCACCGTAATAATGCCACCAATGGTAACCCGTCTGTACTCGTCACCGAGTACTAGATCAACGGTTGCTCCGCAGATGGAGCGCTCATTATCTGGCCAGGGTTCCCTTTGACCATAGACCAGCACAGTTCCATCATCACTGAGCCTGATGAGACTTTGGCCTAAAAGGTGAACTTGGAAGTCATCACCAAGCGCCTTCTTTACGTCGGAGCGGTTGAAAAACGTTTTGACTTTCTCCAACACTCGCTTCCGACACTGAATAACAATGTACAGGCGCGCATCTTGTTCATTCTGCCCCAGATATCTCAACTTCATCGATATATCGCCCGGATCTCTATCGAGTATACCCGACGCAGCCCTCAATATTGCAGCATTGTAGAGCATTTTGAAATCCATGAACTGATCGTTGAGATGATCGAGAATCGGCTTGTTGATTGGTTTGAGCTCGGGAGGCGGCACAACAGAGACCTGGTCCTTCGTTGTGTCGCGTTTTTCGCCGAATAGAGAAGAAGGAACGGCAAATGCATGACCGGAGTCTTTTGCATTGGCATTGGCACCAATCGCTTTGCATAAGTCGTGGGCTCTTAGTAAGAGTTTATTTTCGTTGGGCGTTTTCGGCCGATCGAGACTTTGAGCTGAAGGCGTCCTCTCCCGTCCATTGACATTGGCATTGGGCACAGTTGATGTAGATGGAACGGATGGCTTCGAAATGGACGATAACAGGTTGTCAACGACGCGAACCGGGTTTTCCGAGTTCGAAGAAGCACAAGCAACAATCATGGTTGTCATGGTTGTCATGGTTGTCATCTTCATGGTACTTTTGCAGTACACAGGAGGGAATGGGAAGAGGGAATGGGAAGAGGGGATAGGAATGGAGAAATAGGAGGAAGTGATAGGAAGAGGGGATAGGAATGGAGAAATAGGAGGAAGTGATAGGAAGAGGGGATGGGAAGAGCAAGGAAGAAGGGAAAAACCGGGATAAAATAGGCTTCCCGCCAGCGGTATGGTGGTGGCGGTGTCCAGCAAACATTCCGAAGACATGAGCCATGGGCTACCCCATGTTAGGATAACTGCAAGGCAGTCTGCATGCACGAGTGCTTTGGGCTCGCCGATGCTTCTTAAACCTGATGTAGTCGACTTCAAACCTGCACAGCCCCCTTGGAACCCCCAGAAATCACCGAGACTCAGATCATGGCTTCCGGAACGTCATCCAAGAAACTAACGTGCTGTGATTACAATGTCTTTCTGCATTTGGGCCAGACATTATGGGCTTGGAAGTTGTGTAAAGACTGTATCAGCAACACTACATGCGTCGACGCCTCCTGCCCGGGAAATCGCCTGCGAAGCTGCGACCGATATTTCCAGTTCTACACAGCTGTGGTGACGTCGTACTCGGAGAACTCTTCTAACCAGGCCACAGCCTTCAATACCCATGGCGATTTATGGAAAGCCGTTGGGATTCTGAAAGAGAACCCTGCCATGACCCGATCGCAGCTTCAACGGGCCTTGTGCCAGGTTCCTAACACGAGCGTACTCTCTCATGCCGAAGAGACGCAGCTTCTCAGTATGACAACGCTCGTTGTGAGAGTTATGACCATGATTGACTGCTCAGCTCTGCACTACTCATCAGATAGGCTTGAGAGAGGGGGCTCTAGAGTCCACTGGAAGAACGACATTCCTTTCAGCAAATACTTGGAAGACCTATTTCCTGCGGCCATTCATCCGCTGTTGAGTTACAATGACTATGACTCATTGGCCGGCATCAAATCGGATCTCAGGGCTACAGAGCTGAAGAAGAACTTACGAATTATATTTCGTGCCACAAGCGACATCCAGAATCATCTGAGGTTGTATAAAAAGGAAGGAGTGCTCGAGATCTTTCACTACGCAGCTTTCTTGAAGGAACAACTACGATTAACTTTTGACCTCGAATATGGGGCCAACCCTGCAGCTTCGATAAAGCGGTAGGTCAAAGACTCGACGTATCGTAAGGGTGTTATGGCTGACTTGGGTGTATTGAACAGAGGTGCCTTGCCTCGACAGCTCGTACTCGAGGTCTTTAGTTCCCTGCAACTTATCCTCTTCCCGCTTTCGGATCCTGACTCCAAAAATCTGCTCCAGTCCCTTGTGTACAAAAGCGGATTCGATTCTGAGCTTCTAAATTTCGAATTCTCCTCTATATGCCGGCGAGAAGAAGACAATGTCGCATATGTGTACCTCGCGGACCGGCTTTATGAGCTGCGCGAAGAATTGCAGAATCCGCCTCCACGGGGATGGTTACAGCGACAGATCGAGCGCAAGAGCGGTGCGAGATATATGATGATGGCGACTCTGATCGGCGTGGTTTTCGCGGTGTTACTGGGCGTAGCGTCGTTAGCTGTGAGCTCCTATCAGACTTGGATTGCCTATCAAACTTGGAAACATCCCATTTCTCCTGCCGCGCCTCGTTAAGACAATGCATGGAAAATAAGGTCCTTTTGCTCCTGTGTATTTAGTTTTAAGTATGACAGAATTTGACACTTCCTGTAGTTATTAACCTACTTCGCACCAACTCGCACGTAAAACCGCTATTCATATTGTTAAGTTTGAAAGAGATACATGTATCAGAAAGATGGCGACCAATATCTCTTAGATAAAGAGAAGGAAGCAATGATTTCAGTGTGCTATGATATGCATATTTCCATCTATCTTTAGCCAGATGATTTGCGATCCCTCATAAACTTGATGAGAAAGATGCTTAGAAACTCCAAGACGGAAACGCCAGACATGATGCTGAAGCCGAGCTTGAATTTGGGAGCATATTTCCCGACATCAAGAATAACAACTATACGTGACAACCATTAGCATCTTCCAAGAACTCTCGGAGACCAGGAGCCTCTTACCTGGAACCCATGCAATAAACGCTTGTCCAAAGGTCTGGGCAACCCCAATAACGATGGCACGCTCTTCCATGTCTTTGTGCATGATTTCGATTGCCCAAGCCTAAAATTCGTTTATCAATTTTGTTTTAAAGCACTGATATCTCAAAGTACTTACGTAGAGAACCGGCCAAAAGCCCCATGATGCAGCATTGATCATGTAGCCGAAAAAGGTGGCTCCATAACTCGGCCCGGTAGCAACAATCACCATGCCGACAAAGTTGATGGTCTACTTGAAGTGAGCTTCTTGTCCCGGGTGATAAAGTTGAGCAACTTACTGCAGGTATAATCAGGATTTGCCAGCGCTTATTGAGTCCATCCGAAAGCCATGAATATGCTAGAGTCGTGACCAGCCCGAGAGCTTGGGCAGCAGTTGGAAACAGGTTGATCTGATACACAGAAAATCTGTCTAGGGATTTCAACCAAACGGAAAAGTAGTTGAGCGGCTGCGTGACGACACAGTGGCAGCTAGAGAGACGAGTCAGTATACATGAAGAGGAACAGAAAGGTAGGTAGTTCATACATCAGGGTGAACGTAAAGACGTAGAGATGCCAACTTGTGACAATCTTCTTCAACTTGGCCCATGACAGTGGGACGGGTTCTCGGCGGTCGATGGATTTCATGCGTATAACATGTTTCTCTTGGTCTTCCTTAGACATCCAGCGCGCCTTTGTCGTATACGGGTTGTCGGGGATGGCATAGAAACCCCATAAGGGCCCCCAGACTGAGATAACGCCGCAAAATATGAACAGCCATCGCCAGCCAGCGAGCCCTCTCGCGCCGTCCAAGCCTTTGTAAATGGCTGCTTGGAGATATCCGCTGAACATGCTGGCAGCGTAACTGGCCGAGTAGAAGATTGCGATTCGCTTAGACAGTTCTATAGAGAAATGAGTACGTGGGATGAGAAGAGTAGGAATGATTTACCTCTTGGTGTGTACCAACTTCCCATGATCGTGAGAACGCCCACTGCAAAAGGGCTTTCCAGCATACCGAGGATGAAGCGTAGAGCGAATACCGTTTTCACATTTTGGACCGTCGAGAAGCAGAAAGTGATGACGGTCCAAAGCAACTCAGCAATGGGTAGATAGATAGAAGGTCGGACTTGATACGTTAGATATCATTCAATACCGCACTCCTGTAGACTTACTTCGAGTGAGGAGGAATTGCGAAGGGATTTGTCCAACCAGATACCCGCAAGTGAAGAATGTGGTGAGAAGGTTGTATTCGTTGCCCTCAATGTTAAGCTCCTCTTTCATGCCGCTGACATATGCATTCGCTATAAATGTGTCAACACTTACTATTCATCTCACACAGTGTAGTAACAACTTACTGATATTGCTTGAGTCTAGCAATCGGATAAAGTAGCCAAACGTAGCCCAAGACCTGCCAACTATTAGAAGCAGCACGGCTCATTCATATTCATGTAAATTCTTACATGATGAAAAGATCAAGTCTTTGAACAAGCTTTCTTTCCTCTTTGGGGCGGGGGCCGTCCCAGATCACCTCCGTGATACGCTCCCATCTCGTAAGAGAAGTCTTGTCATCGTCAGTGTCTGGATATGAGAGATCAACCACAGCCTCAGGGCTTTGCTTTGCGTCAGACGACATGGCAGGTCTCGTAAACAGAAGTGCAGAATACAAATTGTGAGTTCTAAAGGACTCGAGTCAAGGAGAGGCTGGAGTTTTTATTCCCATGATTCACCCACCGTTTTTTCGATCGTGATATCAGTTGACAGCAAAATGACGAAATCGCGCCAGCAGGGTTCAGTAATCACCTCATCAATAATCCCAGTCGTACTACGCCACTGCTAGTTTTCAAATCCTTCTTCACAGTTGATTTCAAGATAAACTGGTATTATAGTGGCGTAGCTAAGGGGCGGTCTTATTCAGCCTCCTGATATCTGTCAAACTTGTAACGACTGCCTACATGGTCCTCGAGCAGCCGCGTCTGTCCAGGCCCATAAATCCTCTCGCGTATTGTCCCAGTTTCGCCTTTGGGCGTATATACGCCCCTGCGTCGGAGCTCAGGCACCAGTAATTCTACCACATCTTCAAAGCTGCCAGGACTCACCACGTAGCCCACGTTGAAACCATCCAAGTCGGCAATCTTTGCCCATTCTTCTAAGATATCGGCCACACGGCTGGGCGATCCTACAGGAACAGGTCCATTACCGCCAATTGCCATGGCCTTCCCAATGTTTCGAGGTGTCCAAGTCGGGACGTCGCTTCCGCGATATGCCAAGCTGTTGACAAGAGACTGAACCCTACTGTCAACCTTTGCATCCTCAGGCTTGATCTCAGTATCCAGATCAAACTTGGACAAGTCAATTCCCGAATTTCCGGAATAAAATGCCAACCCAGCCTCAGCACTAGCGTACTCCAGAGCGCGCTCGTATTTGGCCTTTGCCTCTTCATCGGTTCTGCCCAAAATGGGAGTCACAATTGCAAACACCTTGATACTGCGAGGATCTCGACCAAACTCGGCTGCCTTGGCGCGGATAGCTGCCACCCGAGGAGCAAGGATATGTGGTGATAGGGCTGAGACCATGACCCCTTCGGCGTGTTGAGCTGCAAATGCCACGCCGGCCCTAATGAGAATTAGCTAATTACTTAGGAGTAACTATGCGATGTTAAATACTGACGGTGATGTTCCCGCCTGTAAAAGAAACGGAGTTCTCTGTGGCGATGGGTCCAGAATGTGAGGCGCGTCCACCGAAAAATTGGGAGTCTGGTGTTTAATCCAGCGGATTCGGCTGGGGTCTGCAAAGATTTCGTTCTGAGCATCTTCTTTGAGGGCGTCGTCAGCCCATGAGCCTTCCCAGATTCTTCATTTGTTAATTTTAATATCAGTGAGGCTATAATCGATGACTCACTTGTAAAGTACGCGGATATACTCGTCTGCTATCTGATACCGCTTGTCATGCTCTACGTATGGTATCCCGACCTCGAAAGTGTCAGTCTCCCCTTTGTGACCAGGACAAAAGTACTCACTGCTTTAACTGCTGACTCTTTGAACGAAGTCACAATGTTCCAACCAAATCTTCCCTTGGTCAAATGGTCCAGCGTCGAAAACCGCTTTGCGACTACGAATGGGGACTCGTAGCTAGTACTTGTCGTGATGATAAAACCAAGATTTTTCGTCACCGCTGCCATTGCAGTCACTGGCTTTGGAACGGGTCAGCCTACAATACACTTTTTGCTATTTGTCATACATACCGCAGCTGGATCGCCCATTGGGTACTGGCAAGACGTTCGGAACGTTGTGTCTGCATTGCCCTTGTACACATCGTGCTGGCCAAACGTATCGGCTAAAACGAGGGCGTTGATATCTCCTTTCTCAAGAATTTGGGCTAGATTGGTCCAGTATTCCAGATCTTTCTTGCTCCGTGACCGGTCCTCTTCTCTTCGCCACTGCCCGAAGGACAGATGACTAGTAGTAAACATGTCGAAGGCATTGAGAATGATGCGCCTTGGGGACGCCTCAGAGGTGGCCGATGCATCAGACATCGTGGTAAGGTATGATAAAGTTGGCAAAGGACCTAGCGAATATTGCCAGCAAATGTGTTATTCCGGTTATGTTTCATGGTTCTCGGCTTAATCATAATGTACGCAGTTTGATGACCATATAGCGAAATCGGATGTTACTCAAAGAAGACGAGATATTCCCGTTCGGTGACGTGCTCCAGCTTATCAATTACTGTTTCTAGGACCTAAGGTCGGATTACGCTATCACTCAATCCTTTCAGACTTCCTACGTGTTGCCTACTTCAGGGATACGAACTTGTTCTTATGTTTCTTTAAAATAATCGTTGAAATGAATCACTTTGGACCGGCCGTTGACATCAGTATCTCATAACTTAGCGAGGATCAGCCCTGAGTATTTCCCTGGGTACCCAAGTCATCAAGTTCATTGCTCAAAACTTTAATCAAACTCCATCCTAGAGGATCTGAGTAAAATCTATGTTCTTTGTAGAAATTCCTTATGTCTACTTGGACTAATAATTATCATAAATCTCATCTAAGTTATATATGATGCACAAATACAAATCACAAGCCCAATCCTCACAACTGAGTGGGAGTGGAGCATCTCGGAATTGGTTGCCTTTGGAGGATCGGCTCGGAGTTACTTGTCCACATATGGAGTGCCAAACTACGCCCTTTGTGTCTACATGCACTTACAACGTAGCCATGTCGCAAGGCTCTTTTCGATAGAGCCATGTCTGATGAGGACAGATTGTCAAATTCGATAACCGAGATAAGACGCATTGTCAAGAAAACGCGTAAAATCACTGAACAATATTCTTTTTGCAGTAAAGCAAAGTTAGAAGTCAATATGTGTCTATCTAACCAAACCCCCTCCCGGTCCTGCAGGGCCCCTTCACGTTTATAATTTGTAAACATCATAATTGTATGCGTCATAACTCGCTCAAATTTATGGTTTGCCTACTTGCCACCAGCCTTAATCTCCCTTCGCTCCAGCACGATATCTGCCATTTGTGCCCCCGTCTCCGACCCCAGACCCTGAAAGCCCTTGATGACACCATCTGAATCACCATTTCCCATTTCCTGACTCATCTTAAACTTTCCTTCCATCTTCTGAATGTCTATTTCGATCCCAATAATGGCTTTCTTCAGCAGCTCGATGAAATTCCCTGGCGCATCTGTGACTTTCCACGGGCCTGGCTGTTCTCCCGTTCCGGTATATCCCATGACCTTTGTCTCACTGTACTCCGAGAGGTCATGAATTTGCTTTTGAAGAAACTCGGATGTCTCAGCTGCCTTGGTGTCGATGTAAACCTTGGCTCGGCCATATACTTGAACGGCAGCGTAGTTCCATGTCGGGACCACCTTTCCAGTGGTCGGCTTTGTATCCGTGTAGAATTTGGGAGTGACATAGTGGTGAACAGGGGAGGTAAAGATGACCAGTACGTCATGCTCCAGCGTGCTAGTGGATGAACTAGGCGTTTTCTGTGCGCTGATCTCTTCGATGATTGCCTTGCTTTGGGGATTCTGTCGCGCCAGATGACCTCGTAGACGTCCCAGCTCAGTCTCATTGTCTTCGTCTTGGATATCAAGAACAAAAGGAATATGACTGGACTGTAGGAAAGGATGATTTTGGGAAGGAATCGCAGTGGTTAGTAACCCAAGCGGGTTCTGTCGCACGATTCGGCGCAGGGCTCGTATGTCAGCCTCCGCGTGTACAGCACGGATATACATGACTGATAGTCCAATTAATATAGGCAATAGAATGATTTAGGCTAAGGGCGATAGAATAAAGAAGGATATGGAAGATCAATGAAAGGTTGTAAATGGTAAAGATGGCGGCGAGCTTGTAAACTATAAGTGTTCAGCATCAATACCGATCTCATGATCCAATCGGCCAAGTTTCATTTCTCATGCTTTCGAGTCATTCGTCATGTACGCCCTATTGTCTTGACAACATCTGCATTTGGTAGCCGCGCGGAACGTCGAGAGCATGAGTCACGGAGCCGGTTCCGGGTCCGGTCCGCCGGACTTCCCCAGACTGGACCGGAAAGCTTATCTGCTGGGCTCGGAGTCTCCTGCCTTGCTTACCTATTGATCGAGGGACATCGTTCATACCAGTTCAAGCCATTTGAACCGGATTCACTTATAAGCACCTTGGTAGGTAGCTGGTCTCTGAAAATATGTAGCGATCACATCCTTTCCCTCGCGAATACATAGTAAAGGCTCCAGACAGGCGTACAGCAAAGTCAGGATGCAATCTTACAATTCTATGTTTTTCTTAGCGAGGGCCATACCTAAGCTACGTTGCAAGTAGTAACGACTATTGAACATTTCAATCAGGGTCTCTGCACATAGGTAAGCATTGAGTAACCCATCACAGAGGCAACGAGGCCAAGTCTCTCATACTAACAGACCTTATTCTTCCCTTAATTTTCCCCTTTCTCTCAACGGAAGGGAGAAAATCCTTTGATTTAAATCAGCGCGAGAGTTACAAAAGCACATGCTACTTACGAGAAACTTGCAGATGCCTAAACAACCTCGGTTATCATGATAAGCCAAGTCAGACTATCGATTGCCCAAGGGTCACTCACCAGGCTTATAGCTAGATAAGGTAGCTGGAAATGAAGCCAAGACAAGATCGACAATATCCTTTGGGGAACAAACAGATGATCAGAGATAGGGCGTTCTTGGGCCGAGCTCGAACTTTTCAGATACTTGCATCTTTTCATGCATCTAAAAAAGTCTTTCAAGGCTAATCTACAAGAATGACGCATTGGCCATGAAGCGACGAGCTACGTGAGACTAATTGGGTAAGGACACGGTATCAGCATTGTGCGCGTTGTCTACGTACTTACGCATTAATTCTTGCGCTTGAATGTCGATATTTCTACTAAGTCACGAAGATGTTCATGGTAAAAAATCCTCCTGCGTGAAATTTGAAAAGACTCGAGAGTACCTAGCTAAACAGGAACGCGGATTTTCGGGTCACATTTACGCTGGTCCTATACACGTTCAGATGGCGTCATAGTTGCCTTTGTATTGAATTCAGTGAAATCGACATTTTAAACACTTTCTTTGAGACTTACGTATCTAAAAAGAGGATGGATGAAAATAATTTGGAAGTAAGTACGGATACTCGTACGAGCAATAAAGTCTGCTAAGCATTACCTCATTTGCGCAATCCAACTTCTCCTACCCTATAGTCACTTGTGGAAAATCGCAGATTCAGCTGTCTTCAGCTGTAGATTGTGAGTAAGTGCGACAGGTATCGAATCTGAGAACAATAGTAAAAAACAAAGGATATTCCCTCACTTTCTAGATTTTGTTTCTATCTTAGTCTTGTGCACAGAGTCGCTCAAAATGCTGGTGCTGCTACCTTCAAATCACAGCAGGGGAGATATTTCACAAGGAATATGTAATCATCAATTACTCAAAAGTATTGAAGCGGTATTTTTGAGGAGCTTATCGTGAATTGGCTGTGTAATGGTACGGAGCTTAGCTGAAAACAATTTTTAACTGGCAACTCTATCGTCTAATACAGCAAACGGGGGGAAGCAAGGCAATGGCGATCATATTAATTGAGTTTTAATCACAATGTCCTTCAAGATAGCTGTTGATTTATTGTACGTAATTTGTGTAATTTATTTCTTTAGACATGATGACTGATGTGATCTACTAGATAAGACGCGACGATCTATCCGTCACTTCAGTAGGGCCAAGACTTTACTAGTTATCTAAGATAACCTCACCGGCAAGCTCATGACAGATCAGCGGGAAGGTAGATAGTGACATGATGTGCTAACATTATATCTTAGCGTACTTGCAGGTACCCGGGGGAGTGGATGAGTCGGATTGTCCTCATGAGCCGTAAGTGGTCACAGGACGAATGCCTCGGGCCAGCTTGGATGGTGCTTATGGAGTAGACGTGGATCAATTCAAAAAGAAGAACTGATTATTACTTTTGTTGCATCTTGACACATGTGCATTGTGCGTGAACCTAGTCTGGTTGGGATGGCATCACTCCTTTTTGTCCGATGAAGATCAGTGGATGAAGCGGTACGAAGGAAAGCAAGGGATGGAAACAAGGAAACAACATGTCATAGTGTCTTGGCTTTAGCAAAGACCTGAGATAGCTTCGGAATTAGTCAGGCCATGGCGCGTCGGGACGAACTCATTCCCGCAATGAGCTTGGCCTACTTTCAACCGAGCTGAAAGGATGCTCTCAGATAGCATGTGGAGTGGCTGAAACCATGGACAAAGTTGTGAATAAGAATGTAAAAATTGCCGTTATTCACGTTTTTGATAATAAAGACTGTCTCGAATGACACGCAACCAACTGCCGTTGCCGTACCTTGGCCATGTCGATCAGGAGTACCTCGTCTAACCTAATCCCCAGGTCGATCGACGCAATGCCCTGGCAGTTCTCCTTTCGACCGCGACGTGAGATATCGAACCGACTATCCGGGCTCTCCTTGCATACACTGGAATGCTCTTACGTACAGAAAGCGTATGGTAGCAACAGGTTCAGCTGCTGAAGCTCAGCGCTAGAGCGTGTTGGGCTCCTACGGTTGGGGGAAATTGTGATCTACAAACAACCCGAGGTCTTGTCTGACAACGATGCTACCTCCCGCTCACCTTATCGGCTGCCCGCAAATTACTACGTGGTATGGACTCTTCCATGGCATCCTACCACATCAATGCTGTTATTGCCGAGACACGGGATCTGAGTAAACTGAGTTTGGATGCGGAACTTTGAAGGCTTTGGAAATGATCATCTTATGCCATGACCGATCACTCAAACCCTGGGTTGTGAGGAGGTCATCCTTGGACTGTGTCCTTGGTATAAATACGACTCGTCGACCCCGAACAAAAGCTATCTCATGACATTCGAACACGATATTCCTCAACCTCCATCTCCAAAGACTTTGCGCCGACCTGAGCTCGACAACTTCATCCAAATCACCTCATAAACTCTCAAGATGCGCTTCAACTTCGCTACTTTTGTTCTTGCCCTTTCGGCAACCACTGTTGCTGCTAGGGCAGTCAGTATGCATCACCCGCTGGCCACATCATGATCAGAACTAATCATACGCAGATGCTGGTGTAGATGGCGGACTCCAGTCACGCTCCTTGGTCACCGACGTTGGCGGCCTGGTCGGCGGCCTCCTGGATGGTCTTGGTGTCAACGAGATTCTCAGTGACGTTGACGGTTTGTTGGGTGGCAAGCTCACAGAGGTATGTTCTCATGCATCATTCGGGAAAAGGAAATACTGACGGGACCCAAGCTGGAGGATAAGTTGGGCATCTCCTTCGCCGAGAAGATCCTCGGCCTTGCCGAGAGCGGCGCCAGCAAGGGCACTCTCCAAGCAGTTGGAGAGGCCATCGCAAAGCTTCTCAGCGGCCTCGGTGTGGATGAGATTAACGCAGAGCTTGATGCCGCTACCAACGGTGCCATTTCATCTCTGGAGGAGGCTCTGGGAGTCACTGATATTGAGAAGGCCATTGGTCTCATCAACTGAGCGCTCGACCACCATGGCGACGGCTCATCTTTCGATTCATCTAACTGATATCACATATGTATAACCCAAGACACAGAACCTTTACCAAATATAAGCTATAATTGTTCGAATCGGTGCAGAATCAGACAAGAGGACTGACATCTGCGTATCGTGGGACGAATGATGGGCAGTTTGGTCGGTGTTTGTAAATTAAAAGACTGATAGATAGATCGCCTATGGATGAATGACATGCAGATCGAGCAAGCGAAGGGTAGCATAACAAAGGACTTGTACACAATGTGGTGACTAAAGTTGAGGGTTAGCACGGAAAGCTAGCATCGGGGAAGATGGCTGAATAAAAGCAGATGAGTGAATCAGCCCTGACAATATATTCAGTTAGCAAGAATACCCAGTTACTCGCAAATAGTTTGAAGAACTTGGGTTATGTAAATTTTGCCCAAGAATTGAACAACGCGTAAAACATATCATGGGTCTTGGCATCGTGATTAACCGTCAGGCTCAGGTCCCGACCACGGCGCTTTCTTTCCCACCTAGTGTGAACCAATTGCCTCCAAACCGCTGGTGATTTGCTGCGTATTGCGTAGGATTATAATGGTCGTAGCGTGCGAGGTCGATCGAGTGAGGGATTAAACAGAATGAGTGATCGTGTTTAGGCTCGTTATATATTTGTATCGATATGGTCGTTCGGGACTCTTAGGCAAGTTTGGTGGTGGTTTGAATTGGTCTTAGACAATGCATGTGTCTCCAGATAGAATAGACTCAGCAAGTCACCGTAGAATAACAGGAAGTCAAACGTCGGGTAGGACTCAGGAACAGGACTCAGAAACAGCCCCTATCACAAGTCCTAATTCCTGTGAATTGGAACGGAGTTTAGAGTATAGGCAGATGATTCGTGCGCAGAATCCTCGATCCAGGAATAAATAAAGCTCATGGAACTCTTTCTCGGACGCGTCGAGAGAGTTGGTGTATTCGGGATCGGCTCGACTGGACACCTTGCCTAAAGTTAGGAAACATTATTGCCAGCAATACTTTTGAACCCAGAAGAGCTGGAACACAGTCCTATTTCTGTAATGAAGCCGTCGAAGGCAGAAACAGGGTTTGATCGTTAACAGAGGATAGCTGGTTTCTAATTTCCCTTGTTGAATAGCCAAGGCTCATGCTTCAACATCGATAAAAGTCCAACAAAAGGAAAGAGCCCGGCGAAATAGAATGACCTTTGAGGTTACGAACCGTCCCATACACGCACCTCGTGTTATTTAACACTGATCCCCTGAGCAGGGACGCGTTTGTATTGCTTTGAATATATGGTAGGACGACGCCGGACTTGCCAGATCGAAAAGCAAGAAGCGCTTGTCTGAACTCGACATGTCTTGGAAGGACTCGTTGGACTTTGTTGAGGTGAAAGGACTGTAGATGACTTCGGCATGCATAGCTGTTTCTCTGGGCTGACGCGTGATCGATCGTGTAAGGCGCAACGGTTCCGGGGAGGTTCTCCTATGTTCACAGGAGGATTAGCCATTCTGTCTTGTTTCTGACAACGACTGCACTGGAGATTCACGTGATATTCCCCCCCGACTCTGAGCTCTTTCAAACAAGGCACCTGACGCATATTCCAGACAAGTGCTCTGGGGTTCATTGCTCACCCTTTCCAACCTTGGAGAACGGACCGCGGCAAATATCTTGTTCCGCGCTCGGTCCACGGCCAATGCTAGCCCTGAGGCATTAAACCGTGCTGATGCATTCTAATCTTACTAGAGGACTCAAGTCACTTCGCATTCGCTTTCTCTGTGCTTGATACGATGGTCCGGAGCTTGTGAGAGAATTCCTTCTCTTGCCACATCGCGTCGAGGGCCTGCAGACGCGCCAAGCGCCGCAGATATTTGGCTTCGATGAGATTATCGAACACGACGCTACGAAGGCGTCATCCCGATAGACTCAAGAAATTACTCATGATCCTTGTATAAGTAGGAACATAGACGGAAATGTCAACTTTTCCGGCTGATCGTGGCGGGGTAGAAAAGAATTCGCCACTAGTCGAGATACAGAGAAGAAAGCCGTCAGAATGGAGCAACGCGACAAGGGGACAAGTGAGAAAACAACGCTAATAGATGTTGGTCGGAGTAAATGTAGATCCATCGATTGTGAGAAGTTACTGACAGCTAGCTAGAACTATTCGTGTAGATCTCTCTTCCAGCCAGCGTGCCATGTGGCCGGATGCTACTACCTCGTCCAACGGTAGCCTCTTGTCAACGACAAGGGTTGTGTCATCTCTGCCCAATAAAGGGTCCGAGGTGTGTACCTAGCATCTATACTAGAGGCGACTGCGGCTCCACGTCCAAGGCAATCTTCCAGCTCCAGGAGCGTTTCTTCCCTTCCAGCCAGTCAACTCGGATAAGTCTCGCAAAGGGAAAGGGTGAGGGTCCTGAAAGTCGTCGGGAACCCTTCCGAACTTCCAGCTCCAGAGATCAGCCAGATCATCAGAGAGCTTGCCCTCTAGTAGATCAGCGACGTACTTGCCGATAACGGGCAAGAATTTGAAGCCGTGGTTGGAGCCGGCCGTGGCGATGAATAGGTTCTCGGCCTTGGGATAGGGGCAGATCCTGAAGTTGAGATCGGTGGCCATGCCATCCCTATGTCGCGCAAGTCGCGGGTCAGCTCGGATAGATGATGCCCAACTATGAAACTACGAAAAGACTCGGGGTGATAAGGACTTACCAGCACAGCCGCGTGTTGACGAATGGCCGGTCAGCCAACTCGGGGATCATTTCCCGAACAAACTGTCTGATCTCATCCTCCAGCTCGGTAGGACACCCATCATCAGGAAAGTCACCAACAGAGTGTAAGACGGAAGTTCCAGGATGGTCATGATCCTGGAAGTTGGTCACAAGTCTCACGCTGCAGAGCTTGATCAGCCCGTCCTCATCGGGAGGAAAGATGATGCCTTTGCTTCATTAGCGTGGCTCATTATCTCGGAGCATCATGTGGCATACCCTGCTCAAAGTCGTCAATGACTGGAATGTCCTTGTACTTTTCGATCTCGTGAGGTTCGAGCTGCATGACGCAGATTGCCGAAGTCTGCGCGACGACATCGGTCGAGGCGCCCTCGACGAGGGCTGGGAGGCTGGCTCCGGCGGCTACAACGACGAGATCTGCTGTGTGATACTGACCATTGGCTGCTATGGCACCCCTGCAGGTACCGGCCCGGTCGTAGACCAGTTTTTGGATGTAGCCAGCGTCCCCTGTGATGTAGCGAACACCAGCGGCCTGCGCGGCTTCCGCCATGCGGAGGAGAGCCTGGGCTGAGGGAACCTGGGAGTCAAAAGTCGGTCAGTACGGGTCTACCAACATCCAGTACCATGGTAAGCCTCACCCACCCAGCCTGGGGGCTGTACAGATTGGTCCATCCGGGAAAGTCTCCTGTCAAAGCTGGCCACTTTTGCCTCATCTGCTTGGCAGACAAGTATCCAACGCCCTGCCTGCCGTTCTTCAGAGCCAGGTCGTGGGCATTCTCAAGCCATTTGTTGGTTAGTTCGTGGCCGCCCATGACCCAGCCTGATTCACGGTACAAGCCAGCAAACATGGAGCTGGGGTCCTTCCAGACATTGAGAGTCTCGAGACCGAGCTTAGCGTAGTGAGGGTTAGGATAGTCAGCGCGGATGACCTTGTTGAGGTCCGTGGCAGCAGAGTCCTTGGAAGGGGCATTGAAACGATCAACCACGGTGACGTTGTCGTAGCTGCGACTGGCAAGGTGGTACGCGGTGGAGGTTCCGAAAACGCCTCCGCCGATGATGAGGACCGAGGGCTTGTTGGCCATGGTGAGATCTTGATTTGACTTGGAGTTTAAGTGTAGTGAAGCTAGAGTAAGAGTGTTTGTGTTGTGATTGTTTCTCATGTAAATAAATTTGTCTCGATCGTGCTGCCGTGCTATTTATACCCGAGTTGAAATGTCTAAGCTGAGGGGAGTTGTTCCAACGTGCAGGATTGATGCAGCATGCCGCCCTCCCGGCTTGTCTCAGCCCGATTCCAGGAGTTCTCACGTTATCTTGTTTGCTCCGCACAAACCGCCAAGAAGGCCTCTATACCCATTCACCTCTGTGACACAGTCCGCCAATAGGGCTTATTCATATGGCTCGGTGTGAGGAAGATCGGCTTCAAGCACGCAATCAGCATGGTCCACGTTGTCCTCCTAGAGTAAGATGGGATTCTCCATGGCAATCGCGCGTTCAAGTTTTGGGGGAAAGGTGATTGTGAGCCGGGAACAAGGCGTAAACCAGGGTCGGAGAGCTTCAGCTCATGAGCACTGAGCACTAGCGCACGAGGAGACGGCTCGGCAACGGCTTCGGCTGTCACGCTGACCTCTTTTTGTGACTTGTCAATCCTGTTTCGCGGATAGATAGAGCTGGAAACAATGACCGGGCGAACAAGGCAGAAAGGGTGTGGGTGGGAGCCATATCGCAATTCTGCGGCGTCGAGGCCAACGCATTGGCCGCTCCCGAAGCCGCCCGACATGCATTGGAACAGGTCCTTCGTGCTCAGCAAAGACTCCAACAAGGTAAGTAGATAGTAGGCGAGTAGATTCTGACAAGATAGCTGTTGCGCCACTCAATCACATCCCCCGAGTCATTGATCTCGCTGAGCTGCCCATTCTGAGTTTCGACCGGGGTGCGTCAACGTCTCAAACTTGGAAAGAGATGATCAATTCGCAGTCATGTGTTGCTCAGGGCTAAACTCTTCGTATGTCCGAGCCGCGTTGGTCGGCGTAATACAGACAGGGTGGCAAGCGCTCGGTTGTCGAACCCCAAGCCACAGCTCTCACCACCATGATGGCCAAGACTTCTGGTTCAACCCGATAATACCATCGAATGGAATTTTCCCACAAATGCTGAAGTCAGGTCAAGCATTCACTCGCAGGTCGGTACATGGCAAGGCAAACTAATGCACCCAGAACAATGGACCGGTACGTGATGCTTGTCTACTCGAAACGACCGGATGAGTCCATTGAGGCCCACCCGCAACCAAAAGTACAGTACCAAAGGATGTGCAAGACTGGGCAAGACTGTGCAAGGGATGGAGACAAGAGAAAAGAGCAAAGAGGAGAGAGGAAAGAGACAAGGGACAACGGAAACAGACAGTGTGTACTGTGTAGCAGGCACGAAACTCTGACGCTGAAGTGTACTCGGATTTCAGCGTTGCACTTGGGCAAATGACTTGCCTCCCTTCACCACGAGAGCTCTCCCCGCAGACAAGCTCTTATCGATACAAGGGACTTTCTCCCCAACTCCTCACTCGCTCAACACCTCGCTAGCTCAAGGTAAGGAGGGGCGGGAACCCGGATTCCCGGGTCCATGAATGTGACAAGAGGCGTTGGGCGTAAAGAGTAAAATGACAAGATGCCTCGAGAATGATGTCATTCCCACAGGGTTTCCTGTGGCCTCTGGGGTTCAACGAACACATCAAACAGCTGGGATGGCGGCAGAAGTGGTTACAATGCCTGGCAAGCGTGGCGAGCTGGGTTGCGGCTTCGAGCCAAAGAGCATCGGGACGGGCTTGGGGTCGTCTTGGCGGCTTCTCGAAGACGATTCCAGAAGGGGAAATTTGGGGAGAAGGATCCGACGCAGAGTGGATTCTGGTGTTTGTAATGACCAGGCGGTGAGAGGATGTAACGGACTAGGCATGGTCCTTTTCTTACCTGGTGCAACCAGCCGGGAGGGATCCATTTCTCAGGGGACAGATTCACGTTTCTGTGTCCTGTCCGAAGGCACTGTGGACTGGGCTACGGCTGATCAGAACCCCTCGAAAGCTCGTAGCGTTGTCACTACGCGCAGTACGGAGTAGCTGCACGTCAGTCGTCTGCTGACGAGGCCGGGGGATTTCCCGATGGCCAGCAGGCCGGGTCCCTAGAGCGAAAACTCCCCCAGTTAGCTGATTCGCGGCGCCCCTCTGCCCCTCGACCGGTCAAGATAATTTGCCACCAGGGAGGAGCTAGGGGATATCCAATGGCGCCATGAGCCAGTGGAAAAGAGAAAAGAGACAACAAGAGGTCACATGTTGCTTTTGGGGTCCGGCTTTTCTCCAATGGGCCTGTTCCACGGCGGCCCTAGCGGTGCCGCGACGTGTTTGATCGACTCTTGGAGGTCAATCCACAGAGAAAGCTTACAAGCAGCAATGGCGAATGGCCAAGGCCTCGATAAAGATGCTGACTAGGTCATGAGCCGATGTTGAGCGTATCTTGTGCCCGGCACTTGGTGTGAGGCGACCCCAAGTATGTACTCTCCGTACCGTACCTCGTACATGCCGACCAGCCCCCTGTCGAAAGCGCCATCTGATGATTTTGAGGAGAGAAGAACGCCTCTCGCATGCCGTGCCCAGAGTCAACGAGCGAATTGCAACCCATTGGCGCAGACAGGACAAAGAGGCTTTGGCTTGTGACCTGAATTGAGGCGCCGCCAAGCCCCAACATCTGCCCATATTGACGACCGAGATGCTTCTCCCAATCTCTGTCCCGTCCCCCTTACAGGACGCAAGTGGGAAATCACAGACAAACAGACGCTAGCGGTCTAGCCCCCCTTAGACTTGTTGTCTCTTCTCCCCCCTTGCAGACGGGCGTCCCAGTCCCAGTCAGCCCGGCAGCGGCCTCAACAAGTTGGTCAATCTTTTTACCTCACCTGAGTCACTTTCACTTTCACGTTGGTCCAGAGAAGAAGGGCGGTTTTCCCCGACAGCAGGCATTTCATCAATCCCTTCCAACTCCTCAAGTTTTGCTTACCGGATCAATCAGAAAAAGGGGACCTGCTTTCTGACAATTCACGTCTCATAGCTTTATTTTTTCCCCCCCTCTGTGCGTCCGAGTTTCCCCAGGGATCCCAGGGTGCAGTCCAAAAAGTCGCTAATGCTCTGCAGTACCTTATCTAAACCATGAGCGAAGAAAATACCCTTGCCGTTCTCAAACCCAGCCATGATGTCCACACCCCTGAAAGCCTACTCGTCCTTGTCCAGGAGCTGCACGTCGTCTGCCATGCCATGATCAACTCGTCGTCCCCCGAAAAGTCCAAGACGCTCGTCGCCGACATTGGTGATAATCTGGTCCAGGCCGTCCAGGCCTTGTCGGATCTGACGGGCGCCCTGGTAGATAATCAGCGAATACACCAAGCAGTCTTAGACGCGCATGACGAGTCCAAATCCAAGAACAATTTGTGTGATCTCTCGACCATTGTCGCCATGGACATTGAACACTCGAAGCTTAGGTATGACTTATTTCATCAACATGCCTGGCGGCTGTTCCATCATAGTCTTGATGATGATACTGATGGAAACCTGTAGAAAGATTCGAGATTTGACATCGCGCTTCTCGACCGACGTCCACGGCGTGTGGGAAGGCAACTCCCCTTGTGGAGGGAGATCATCATGATGAGCTACAACACCATGATTTATACGTTTAATGAGCGATTGCGGTTCTTCGTTTGGGCAATGGGGAATTTCAAGGCGCATTGGGTACCGTTGACCAGGGATATTCCAAACGGTCCGAGGAAAAGGTTGCATGATTGCATATTCACGGCTATGTTTCGCGAGGGTAGGGAATAGGGAACGGATCATCAATGGCACGCATCGATCCTGGGTATCAAGAACGTTCAATCTCTGAGGTTAAGCTGTGCAGCGGGTTTATCACATCTATAGAATCATTCGCTTCAATGAGCATCTCCTGTTTGTCATTCAATTCCGATACCTTGCCACTGGGACCCTGTGTCGAACGCACGTATAATCCAATTGCCCCGATCTACGGCATGAGCACGACCAGCTTTTCTCCAGAAACTTCCTTCCGTCTGAGCTTGTCAAGACCATCTAGTATATCGTCGAATCCGCCCTCACTGATCGTTATCGGTGGCGGCCGCAAGACCTTGGTCATCGCCGGAAGATGTGAATAGAATCGCACCAAACCCTCGCGATCCTCTGGATTGGCCTCAAATCGGGGACCGATAGGCGAGAAGATCTGAAAGGTCTTCCCCAAGAGGGTGTAAGCTATCACCCAATCGTACTCTACACCAGGTATCTTCGATTTCCCTCTGGGCAACAGAGTAACGACCTTGCCTCCACGTTCTTTGATGAGTTGGGCACAGATGTTTGTCGACTCGGCCTCGCTGTAGCAGTCAACAGCGTGTCTTATGATAGGATGCTCTTTTAGAATGTCCTGGACAACCGACGGGCTGTGGTAGTCAAACACTGCATCAGCGCCGTAGCTCTTGACCAAGTCATACGAGTGAGGGGAAGCCGTCGTGACGACTGTGTACCCAATGGCCTTAGCAAGCTGGATGTTGAAAATGCCAGCGCTGGTAGAGCCCCCGTAAATGAAGACGGTTTCTCCGATGGGCTTGACTGGAGCTTCTTTCTCATCGGCCCAGGGCAGTCCCAGGCGTAGATTCAGTGAAAGCATTGCCGTCACTGCTGATATCCCGTACGTCGAGGCCTCCGCGTCGCTCATCCCATCAGGAACGTGCCACGCAAGATTGGCATCAGTTTTGAGGTACTCTGCGAAAGCACCTCGATCTGAGTCTTTCCCCCCATGCACGAAGCCAGCTACTCGGTCGCCGACCTTCCACGAGGCCCGGGCATCTGTTCCGACTCGTATGACCTCGCCGGCATAGTCGCAACCAGAGATGGCTCCCGGGGGCGAGAAAGTGTCAATGTTCTTGAAGTCGGTTGGATTCAGGGCCACGGCCTTGACTTTTATAAGGATTTCATTGTCTGAGATGCTCGGTGTAGGCGTGTCAATGACGTGGGCGCCAGGTCCGCGAATTGCTTTGCTGCAGGCGAGGTTTAACAGTCGACTCGCGAGATAGCGATTGGTGACGAGAGCTTTCATGGTGATTTTATTTAGTATAGGTTGGCTATTTGGATTGTCCGTCATTCTCCAACTTCTCATATATAAACTATTCTTGTATTGTGTATAACGTATTCTCTCACTCGGACGATTCCATCCTTTGCATCATCTGGGCGGCGTAACTCATTACCCCGGCCCGAATCCGACGGCACCCAATTCCTCCGCTCCTTCGTCTGTTGCATTCCTACGGCTCCCATCTTACCGTGAAATTTATGTGACCGCGAGCAATTGCACCAACTGTATGTAGCTCTGGGACGCCTTCCCCTTTGTAAAGGGTGCCGCCACCTATATCTTGTCTAAACCAGGAAAAAGTCCACCTCCTTCACCCCCGAAAACGACAAGGCTTCACCATACATCATCCCATGCATATAGCACTCACCGACAAGCGCATGCAAGTCCCCATTCTCACTCAGAATGAACGGCACCGACATGCCGTGAAGCAAGACAATCTTCTGGCCAGCTTCCGCGTACTGAGGCACAAGTCCAGCGTAACCGCGCTCTGTTTCGCAGAACCTCGCACACGAAAGCCGCTTCGCAAATGACACGGCCGTATGCCAGTACTTCCAAGTCTTGTCGCGAATGAATTGCGGTTTCTTGAGAAAGTTCATCATCTCGCCAAGGGAAGTAATATTCGAGGCAATGTCTTCACAGTCGAACGGCTCAGACTTGTCGCCATTGCTAACATCTTTTGTCCATCGTCGTTGTGGCTTTCCTTCTCCTGGCTGAGAATTCGCCTCTTGGCTTTTGATGAAACCCTCGTAAGCCGCTATGTCATTTTCAGTATCGAGATGCGGCCGGGAAGCGTCACCAATCGGAATCCGAAACTTGAGCTCATTTATGCTCTCGCCCGTTGGATAAGAAGTCAGGTTGCCAATAGAGCGTTGCAGCGAATTGAGGTAAGTGATGGCGTCGCTCTCTTCCAGAGTCACGGACCCAACTTGCTTGATCTTATCCACCACTATGCCTCTGATGCGTAACTGTGCCTGCTCGAGATTGGGGACAACATCGCAGTCGAGAGGTAAATTCCCTGATGCCGAAAACCGGCCTTTGTTACCGTACCAGTCAGAGATGCTGCCGTACACCTCCCTTTTGGTCCATTCTGGAATCCATGAGCAGAAGCTGTAGCATCTTCCTATGCCCGCCCGGTGCAGTAGCCGCGGTGCCTCACCACGCATCACAAAGACTTCCGCGAATCTGCGGATGACTACCTCTTCAGAGGACTCGTAGTCCGGATTAAAGGCTTCCTCAGCAACATCTGACGCCAGAACCAGCAGCGAAAACAGTTTATCCAGCTTGATCGTTGACTGCGTGTAAGAGAAGAGCTCAACCAGCGAGAGCAAATCGTACTTTCGCCTTTGCACCGGATCAGCAAACGCCTTTCGCGTCATGCCCAGCACGTAAGCCGCATACGCGTTGCCGTTGCTAGGGTCTCTCGCCGAGTTCTTGCTTGTGCCAAACCTTCCCCCTCTCATGCAAATCTTCAAAGCTCCAAAGATGTCATCCAAGTTTGCACTCCAGCTCCCACAGCAGAGAATGACATTTGGTGCAAGCACAACCTCCTGCACAATCCAAGCCCTCTTGAACCAGCCACGCTCCAGCAGGGCATCCAGGGAGTCCCATATCTCATCGTCTCTTGATGGAGCGCTGTGCCCGCGCCAGCGCCTGGGGATGGGCTTCAGCGTCTCGGGCCAGCGATCGGGAAGCAAGGCCAGGGTACGTATCTGGATGAGTGTTTCCATGACCTCGCTGCTACGGTCGGCTTCTTCTCCGATCCAGGCGTAGACACAACTCGCAGATTTGAAGATTTCAGCCATGAGACGGATCTGAACGCATTTTTCGTGTTTATCGTCCTGGTTGATGCAAACTGCGTCTGCCCATACAGTGAGTGGCTGATCAGTCCTTCTCACGCACCTTAACGCCAGGTATAGGGAATTTGTGATTGGAATCCTCCCGGTTGGTGTCTCAACGTCGTACGGCTTGAGATCTGCACCCCATTGGTATGAGATGGCGCGGAACTCGGCCTTTTCTGTTGAACCCAGGGTTACGTGGACAATTGAAGCTTTCAGTGGTGCTCCCTCCGATCCTGGTTCAAGTCGTAGAAGACGAATTTCTCGGGGTGCTCTCAACCGCTCATAGCAGTACAAGCTTGACGTACTACCACCGGAGACGGCTGGGCCTCGCCGCCTTGCAATACGGTCCGATATGGTTCGATGATGTGTCTTCTTCTTCTGATCATAGTCGAGGCTCAGCAGGTCAACTTGAGGAGCATCCCCAAAGAACTGCGCGGCATAGCACGTTGGATTTGAAATGTGAAGGTAGCCTTGTTCGACAAGACTCCATGGGTCAACAAAGAGAAACATCTGTGGGTTATCCCAGATCTTGAAGAGGCAAATGAGAATAAAGACTTCAGTCAGCTGTCCACGTTTGACCCCGTTATGAAAAGCTTGCGCCTGCAGGAGAAGTGTCAGTTATCTTCACGCTGAAACACGCATGAATCTTGGAAGGGGAGCCTATCTACCTTGGACATTTGGGAACCGTCAAGTTGTAGTTCGGCTTCAGAGAACTCTTCTTCGGAAGTAGATACGTCAATGTGAAAGACGCAGCCTGTTGGAAGTTTGCCAGAGTACTTATACCCGCAGAGAGAAAGGAAACCCCGAAAATCTCTGGAATCTTCAATAGTGAACGGAGAGAGATTTGCCCAAGATTCTGAAGAGTTGAAAGGCATGTGACCAGCCTGACTGCGCCTTGAACTGGTCCAGTGTCGGGTCGGAGAATACGATGAGCCCAGTCGTCTTTCGAACAATCGGGATACCTGCCGTCAATTTAGATCGTGATCTCACCCATGAGTACAACAGGGGCTGAGAGATGTGGTAGCATTACCGTCAATTCTGCCAAGAACTTGGCCTCTTGGGTCACTTTCGATCCTCCAGTTTCATATCTCTGCACAAACTGCCCTTTCCTCGACGAGAAGCAGAGAGCAGGATACACTTCGTGCGCTTCGGTAATCTCACTGGATGTTAATCTCGAAGGCTTTGTAAATAACCATTGGTTTGGCAAATCGAATGGTACCGCCCCGGGCTTATTCAGAGACGCTGAATCTGCCGAGGGCAGCAGGATAGATGCATCTTGGTGTTCCAACCGACAAATTCGGGATATCATGGGGTTCAACTGTCCGGCTTCGTGCTTCTCCCATCGTTTCGAGATGATGCGATTCACCGAGTTTGCATTTTCGATATTTTGGATGAACGACAAGAGTTGGTCGTTTTCCCTTTGGTTGCTTCCGTGCAAGTCTTCAATTAGGTCGTCGTGGGCTTTTCTCGTCTTGTTTAAAGCGGCCTTGAGTTGCTGAGAAGCTGTCACAAGTAAGGGAACGAGACGGTCAGCCAGTGAGTACATATAATCTGCTCGAGGTGACTTACAGAAAGCAATCGAATCCAAATCTTCTTCAAAGTTCTCGACGACGAGGCCCCGGCGCTCCACAATCTCTTTCAGAGCGGCGTGGTCCGAGGACATTAGAATCTGTTGCAGCAAAATGCCTTTCGAAGCTCCCGTGATGCCACAATATTTGCACAGCTCCTCCCCGAGCTCCATTGGCGTAATGTTGGCATCAAGATCCGCCTTTGTCAGGTAAATCGACAACGTTCCGGATTCAGAGCTTACTTTGACGCGTCCCGGATTTGCTCGTCCGTTGATCACGACGCCAGTGGAAAGTTTGACGGTCCATTCCACATGGACCTTTTCTGCTTCGAATACCTGCAGCATTCTGAGCTCCTTTACGATGTCGTCCTTTTTCACAGTTCCCTCGGTTGGAATTATACTGTTCATAGTGATGTTAGCATATCTCATTATTAGATTATGAGATTTAGCGGCCCATTCAAGTGCATCTCACCTGGCAATAAACTTGGCTTTACTCCGTAACATGTTAGTCCACTCTTCATGAAGTCTAGTACCGCCTTTTATGACGGGAATTCCATGTGCATTTCGAGAGAGCAACCGCTCCTGAAGCTCTGGGAGTAGGTCCAGAAGCGTCTCCATTCTAGCAATCGTCTCGACACCGAGCGCAAGGAGAGGAATGTTCTGACTAAAGCTTTGCCGCAGATGTGGACGGTCAGCAATGAACCAGATGTCAGAGCCCTCCGCACTCTTCAACGACTCAAACTGGCCCTCGACATGGGTATTTTCGATGGGGAAAATCCGTTGCTGGCACAGCTTTTTAACCTTTTCTATTAGCAGGAACTTGGCGTCCATGCGAAGATGGAGACTCATGGCGATGAAGAGTTCCGAGATCTCCTCAAGGGAGTCTTTGGGTTGGATGGCATACAACTCGTCCAGGAGAATAAAGACGTCCATCTCTCTGACTCCCACAGCTTCTCGGAACAATGGCTCCAGCGTGGGGTAGATAGAGATGAGCTGTGGCGTCTTTTTGATGTACGCTGGCGCACTCCACACGCACCTCTCTGAAGTCACCCACACTTCCCCAGTATCTCGAATTGGCGGTATAAATATGAGACAGTACTTTTTAAATTCAAGCCTACAACGTGTTAGATGCGCCTTAGACTTGGAGAATATACTTGGAAATATGTATACCTAAGCTTGCCCGCAGCACTTCCATCGTTCATGTAGAACTGTAGTTTCTCATACAGCTCAGCCATCGAATCTGCAGTGTGACTCACCTCGACGTCCTTGATCGACTTGAGGTTCTTTATCAACACATCTACAGCATCTCTGCTCCCCACGCCAAAATTCTTCAGAAACTCCCATTCTTGGCCTCCATCAGTCATGGGAAGATCGAGAATAGGGACCTGGATGTCAAAGGAAGGCTTTTCATTTGTTTCCTTGGGTGGAAGCACCGTATCTTTGAGGAAAGCTGTGCCACTGCCTCGGCACTCAACTTCCATCATTGATATAGTCTCTATGAGTGTCCTTCGAGAGAGTTCCCACGTCTTTGATCGTTCACGAGAGTACTTGAATTCAATCCAGACACTGTACTGCGACCAATGAGACTTCAATAGATAGAGAACACGAGTTGTCGGCCATGTCTTCATCAAATATTGAAATTCGCTGGATAGATCAAAGGAGCCGCCCGGCGTGGTCTTGACCAGTCGTGGAAAGCGGTTTACGCCCTGTGAGGTGGCCAGCCATTCTGCCCATCGGAGGTGAAGGTTTGAGTCAAGCGCGTTCTCATAGTCGGGGTGAAGGAACTGGACCTTATTCTCAAGCTCTGTGAGCACTTTGGCGATGAAGAACGGAGCAGCCGTTCTGACGTAAAGATCGTCACCTCGTTGGAACGTGTCATCTTCACCAACGAACCACAGCTTCCTACCCCTTTGGTCTGACCAGTTAGCATGAAACATAAACTGAGCTTGCTCAATGACCTCCGATGCAATTGGTAGTCCCTTAAGAAAGTTGTGTCGATGGGCGTGAAAATCGGCTATGATATCGCAGATTCTGGCAGCGTCAAATGGCTGAACGCCGAGGAGAACAAGCAAGTTTCGTCGGCTGGCATCTGTACTGGCGTCCCTGTGGACTTCAAGGATCTCAATTCCCCGTGGTACAGCTAGTCGCTCCTTGTCACTAGGAAAGAGTATGTTGGAGGCCATTGCACTCGTCCACTCGTAATTCCAGAGGGGGATGATTGGTAGTTTTCGTACAATATCGATAACGGATCCATTCCTCGATAGAATTGCCATGAGTTTCTGTGCCAGAGTTGAATGCCATTCCAGGCTCTTCTTGTCAAGAAACTTCGGGTCAGCGATGCAAGCCTTCAGGTCGGCAAAAAAGCTTCTGTCGTCCATCTCCTTTACACCCAGCTTCTTCAAGAATACCCAATCTTCTTTGCTGTATGCCGGGCAGAGATATTGAAGAGACGTTACATCAGTAAGAGTCAGAGGTGAGCCGGCGCTATCAAGGTAGTCCCCAGTAACAATCGTCATGTTCCCAGGGACGGCGAAACTACCGTCCATTGACTGCAGGATTGGGCTTCGGGAGAACAAGTCTATCGTTTTTGCTTCCAGGTCCTCAAAAAAATCCGCAATCATTCCTCTGGAGTGCAGATAACGCGGCCAAGTGTACTTGAGCTCTGTCTCCCGCAAAAGCTCAACAGCCTTCAAGGTGGCTGCTGGAACAGCGTTGCTCAAATGGGCATTCCACCTGGAGGAGCTGTCGATGTCCTCCCTGCTGGCAATTAAAAGGAAGTCTGCTTGAAGAAGAAACTGCCAAATTGTCAGTAGTCAGGTTTCAGAACAGAAGCAACTGTTGCTGACCTTGAAGCCGTAGTCTCGAATAGGGAGAAATGCATATACGTGCTGTGACAAGATCTTGGGGGAACCGCTCTGAGCGATGGGAAATGCCATCAGAATCTCGGACTCCGAGCAACCTGGTCTTTTGGCATCTTGGGGAAGACCAGTGACCGTGTGACGTGTAACAAGAAAGCTCAACGAGTCATTGTCGCGTCGCAAGGAAAGACGCTGGAAGTCATATTTCCCCGAATGAGCATCATCCTCTCGGCCTAGGCTGGTTTGCCATCGCGGTTTCCCCGGTTCCTGGATAGAAATTTCAATTCTCTTGACCTTCCGCAGAAAGATTAGTAGACGCGGATCAAACGATCTCAACTCCTTCAGTAGCCCAGAAGGGTCTTGTTCGGGCATTATCTCAAGTAAGATGGAGGTGAATCCATCCTGTCCTTGTCCCGGAAATGTCGTCCAGATAGGAGCAATCATCCCCAATTTCTCCCGCTTGTCAAACTTGAAGGAGTAGAAGCCGGACTGAACCCAAACAGGATTTGCAACCTTGAATACTGACTTGAAGCCAATACCTTTTTCTCCGATATACCTAGTCGCCTTTCCCAGACCGCCTTTGGTACTGCGCCCAATGCGACATATAGCCTCGACGTTGGGGCGCTGGAAGCCAATCTCATTGCACGATACTTGTAGTCGCCCGTTGTTATAATCGATCCGAAGGGTAGGACATTCATGCTCATAGACGTTGTCGTCGGCATTTTGGAGAAGTTCGAGCAGGAAATGAGTGGACTTTTGGTAAAGTTGTTCCGATAATCTAGCAAGGCATTAGTGAGCGAACAGATTCACGGCGAAGGCCAACAATACTCACAAGATCAAAGCCGCATCAAGGTCCGAGGTGTTGGCTGCAGGCCCGTCCAAGCCCTTTTCTTTGCGGATATGCGCGATATGACTTTTCGCCTCGGAAATATCCCGCGGGAAATCCATCGCGTTGATCGAGGGCGGAGGTGATTCTGGTCTCCAAACTTCGATGAGCCGACAAACGAGCGACGTTCAGTCAAGACATTGATTAAAGAGTATTATATGAAGAACAGAAGCTTTAACAAAGGCCATGAGGTAAATAAGTGATGGAAATCCAAGCAACTTTGAAACTCGATCAACTTGCCGTCCACACTGCGCAGTAGCGTAGACGCCCAACCCCATTTAGTGTCAAGCGTAGCTATGGAAGGGGGCGGTGTTGCCAGCCGCACTCAGCCCTGAATTCAGCCCTGAATACTTGACTGGATTGGCCTATGGCTGTGCATTTAGGCAGAAAGGTCGTCCACAATATACACCATCGGGTAGTACATCTTGGGCAATACGTCCTTGATCGTCATTGGGTCACAAATGTGAAGGATGATAACTGAGGCGTAGGCAATTGCCACTTTGACAGGCCGGTTGAAATTTTTCTTCCAGCTGAAAATGAGGGAGATTTAGAGGCTAAAAAACAAGGAATCAGTTCAACAAATCTATCAAGAATCAAGTTACATCTCTTTGCTTTCAGCTTACATGTGCTTTCAATACCTAGGTACCAACAACACTCATCGAGATGCGTCAAGGTTCTCATAGCTGAAAGAGGATTTAGCTAATCATAAGTAAATTTCATTACAATTATTCTTTTCTTCTAGCAGACTTCCACATACTGCACTGTTGACTGCATAGTGTACCAGATGAGCGTACCACATGAAGACCATTAACGTCTTGATGAGCTCTCCATTAACATGAACCGAATGCCAAAGCTGGCTCACAAGAGTTATTGCGGTACGTAGAAATATCAGCATTCTATCATAGATATTCCATTAAACAGGTGGTTATTTGCTCTCCGGACATTGGTCACAAATCACACTCTCTAATGGAATTCAAGAGAAACTGTACGAATAAGATATGTCCTCTGTTCGAAAGGACAAGAGCCGTTCCACTCTTCTATAGGTAGTATCACATACATCTACGTGCTGTTTCCCTTTCTTCGGCCAACTCAAGCGACCTCTCCCACAACTTAGTCGCCTTGTCGACGTCATATGCCCAGTGCGCATACCCAGGACCCGCGTTGCCAGACTTCTCATCCCACCGCGCAGCGATCTGGCAGTCCTCGAGATACTTCCCACCGACACCCTCCAACTCCTTCGCCACAGCCGCCCATACGGTCGTGGCGGCGCACTGTTCGGTGCTCTTCCAAATCTTGTCAAGGTTGGGGACTTTCCCCCAGAGTTCCCAGATTTCAGGGGTGACGTACTTCTGAAGACCGCTGTTGGCGCCACCGGGATTCAAACTGAACGCATGGAGGCCCTGGGATCCGTAGCGTCTTTCAGTCTCGTTGGCTGTCCATATAATTGCTGTTTTGCTCTGGGCGTAGGCAGTCCAAGGCTCGTATTCCCCCTCCCTGTTGATGTTGTCAAAGTGAACTTCGCTGGCCCGGTGGGCGCTGGATGAAACCAGGACAGCTCGGGACTGGAAGTCAGGCTTGGAGGCTGACAAGAGAGCTGGCGTCAGAAGCTGAATCAAGAGGAAATGAGACAAATGGTTGGTTCCGAAATGTGTCTCGAATCCATCAGCCGTGCGGCCTTCGGGAGAAAGCATCACACCAGCGTTGTTGATGAGGATGTTTAGGAAGGAAGATTGAGAGAGAAACTCCTTGGCACAAGCTCGAACACTGGCCAGAGAATTGAGGTCAAGAGTCAAGAGGTGGACATTGCTCGATTCAAGGAGATCGCCCAATGCTCTCTTGGCTTTCTCGGTATTCCGGGCAGTGAGGTAAAGTGTGGCGCTTGTCTTGAGCAGAGCGCGGGCAGTCTCAATACCAAGACCAGAAGAGCAACCGGTGATTAAAATAACCTTTCCGGCAAGTTTGTCTTCGAGGTCATAGTCTTGGATGATTTGCAGGGCGGTGGGACGAGCATCTCCTGGGCCTTGAGGGGAGGCGTGAACAGCCGCGTATCTAGACATTTTCTGTCAAATTCGAGGATAATAAAAGCAAGATGAGAAGATTCAGCTATAAAAGAAATAATCGTAAATACCAGAAGAATGGAATGAACGGCCGAGAGAACATGGTTGACTTATATACCCAGATCGGTCTTGTACTCGGACACAACACGAAGACAACGACCAGGAAGGACTTGTTCAACGGGCCTACGGGAAATCGAGAATTCAAGGAACCACACGGCCCTTCACATGGTAGTTTTACGTGTATCATTCAATTCTGAACTTGATCTGATCCTCAGTTGGTACTATGTGTCCGACACAGATATGCGGGACCATTGGACACGCGGGAGTCGGGACGGAGTTAAGCGGGCGGGCGGCGGTCGGATATGCGGCCGCGTCCGCTCCCTCTTGAAGATGAGTACACCGTTCGGGCTGCCCCTATTCTAGCAAAGTGGTTCGGCGTCTTCGTTAGTATCCAGGATGGCCCGGTATTCCCCTGTGTTCGTCTAAGCTCACTCGTTCGTCATCCTGACCTGGCGTGTAGAACACTTACTCGCTGCCTTCCAACGCTTTCCCAGAGTCTTGAGTGTTTTCTTGATGCCTGAGAGATGCGAGAGGCTTTCTTCACTCCCATTTTCTTTTGCCATCCATGTGTAATTCGCTGCGGCCTGGTACAGACAATCACATACAAATGGGGACATTTTCAGCATCCCTCCCAGCTCGGCTACAGATATGATGGTTTGCGAGAACTTGAATACCTGGAATGACACCTCCTTCAATCCTTCAATTGATATCTTTTGCATTTCCATATAGGAAAAGTTAGTGACTTGGTTGGCTGTGGCGAGCTCAGCGCAGCAGTACAGGTCGTACAAGGTAAGAAGCGCACTATAACACAAAGCCATGGGGGTGAAAAGTGGCAGACTAGCCATGACATCATTTGATCGTTCTGAGAGCTCTTCGACCTCAGATGAGATTGTCGCGGACAGTGCTTGCAATGTTCGATGAAGTTGCTTGGCTTCCTGGTAGCGGAAGTCATCATCCGAGTCCCCGTCGTTCGCATGACGCAAAACGCGGGACATTAAATGGGATGTCTGGCACGTCCTTGCAAACGGACATGCTTGGACCGTCGTATTGGCTGAGACGGCAAGCGGTTGCACGAGAGCAAGCTCCTGTAAAGATCAGAAAGGCATCCTTCTCAAGGGGACAATTACAGCATACTCCTTGATCAAAGTGTCTGTCGTCTACAGGCAGAAGATCATCCGGGCGTGCATCTTCGCAGGCAAAGGGACGACCTCGACTACCAAGATTGATATACCTTTCCAGAATGATCACTGCCCACCAGGATCTACGGCGTTCTTCCAAATCCGTGGTTGTTGCTACACAAATGAGAACGAAAAGTCGCAATGTGAATTAGGATTTCAACTTACTTGGCCCATTCAGCATTTGAGGCGCTCGTCGTCTATGGTGGACGCCGATGGCATGTCCCAACCGCGCACAGTGGCCTACGGTCAAATACGCAGCTGGGTAGATTGCATGCTCAATTTCGTATAGTGCGATCAGAATTGTCGCCTGGAGAAGCCTAGCGGAGAGCATGTTACATGCCTCAACATGTGAGCAACCAGTCTTTGCAAGTCTATAGAGCTCCCATGCTGATGGTTCTTCACAGTGGGATGGCTTGGTGTGCAACCGGATCGCCACGAGTAGTAGTGACACATCTGCATTAAGATCTTCTGAAGATGTGGATAATTGTCGGTACATCCGAAGTTTGGATACTGTTACTTGGTAAATACTCTCAAAAGACTACGTAGTGACAAGGACTCATTACTTATTGGTAGAAATGTATGAACGGAATTAAAGTACACGTCAACGTCGAATGTGAGCGACGATGCCTCAAGGTGCAAGCCAAAGACATGCGGCAGAGGCAATTGAAGCGTCTGAAACGAGCCCCTTCTCCGCTGAAAAGAGTCGAAATCAAGAAAGAATTCAGGGGGGAACTCGTGAGGCGTCGGCACAGAAGTTGACGTGGTTAACGGCGTAAGCGGTAAAGTAACGGTTGGCCGAGACGCGACAATGTCGACTGGGCTCTGGCTTCTCGTAACGGCTCTGGCTGTCGCGGCATTGGAAGTGGGTTGGCCGCGATATTCACAGCTTCTCCCGTTCCTCTTGCACAGAGAGCAGGCAGGAAGCTCTCGGGTACATCTCCTCTTCTGCTTGCGACAGGCTAAGCAAGCATTCAGAGCCGGGCTATGCTGATCCTCCGCCATGGTACAGAAACTCGATTGCGGTAAAGAAGCAGGAATGAAGATGCGCAAGAGAGTGCGGGCGGGATGCGGACACGATGCGGCACCGAGTCCGCGTTACGGGCGGGCGCTAATAGTCTTATGCTTACACTTTGCTGCTTACTTTTCTTCGAGGACATGCAATGAAGCCGGAGTTAAGAGACAGGTCCGGATCTTAACCAAGCTAGCTCATCGCCACTGTTTTACCTGGAAACTGGGTTCTCTTATGGACTATTAGAAATAGGTACCTACAGTATAATTCACTTGTCAACCCGTTCAGTACAAATCTCACTTTTCAATAAAATTTTAAGTGACTTTAGTGACTTCGTGGTTTAAATTCATGTTTTAGCATTGTTTATATCTTCTTCTACCTCTGTTCACATCGGCCCATTGGCAAACTTCTGGCATGAGACATTAAACAACCCTGCATCAGCACTCACGCCTGAAACAATGCTTTGTCGTGATACCCATCTCAAATGGGAACTTGATTTGCAGTTTGAGGCATCGTTATTGTCCATCTGCTGTCCTAAATGGTGCCTACTAGAAGCCTTCCATCTTATTTCTTATCGTGACAAATTACAGCATTGACAGTCGCGTTGTTATTGTTGTTGTTGTTTCCATGATGTCGATGATGTCGGGCTTCAATGCCCCCGTCTCTCTTATTATTAGCAACTGCAGTTGTGTTCTGGTTTGCATTGTTGTTGTTATGGTGGTGGTGTCCTTTGTGAGGCTGAGTCGGTTCAACTTGGTTAGCAGAGCCAAAGAATGCTTGAGCTACGTTACGAACCTCTCTGATCTCTAGATTCTCGTGAACGGGCAATGCCGCAACCGGGATAGCCATCAAAGCGATAGGAGCCTTCAAGTTGTGAGCTTTCTGGAGTATGTATTGGCAAGGTCACTCACGGCGAGGTGTCCAACACTGAGGCCTGAGGAGGCGACGCCCGAAAACAGGGCCGCGTTGGCAAAGAAAGCTGAGAGGAGAGCGAGAAACTTCATGATGAGAATTGTGAGAGGAATGAGAGTGCAGGAGAGTAAGATGATGGAGTAAATGAAACACTGGCCAGCAGTAGAACGACAAATGAACAATACAGGCACAGCCCGAAATAGAAGAAGAATAGGCGTTGAGTTGAGCGGAGCTGAGAATGATAGTCGAAATCATAATGGCTGAGCAGATTTGAGAACTTTTATATCCCTTTCCTCGCCAAATCTTCTCAGTCTTTTTTTGACCATGGCCACGTCCGCTCTTGAAACTTGGCCTGTGTATCGAGCGGACCAGGTTGAACACAAAGTCCCGGGCATCGGCAATTAAGCGAGTCTCACGATGCCTTATTCCGTGTTCTCAGGAGTGATTCTATTTTAGAGGATCATAAAAGTCAATTCACATACATGTGCTTGCAAGCGAGATACTCTGGTTAGTTCCAAGCGCTCAAGGGTATTGGTCTTGCTCTTGCGACTAATCTCGGAAGTTTCTAGTCCTTGGCAAAATTATTTCATCCTCAAACAAATCGTGCCAAGAGATGGCGATCATGTAGCCCTGGTGTGGCAAAAGCCCGAAGCGAATGGTAGATACGGTGGCAAGTCCAAACCCCCCTGTTTGAGATGCGCTTGGATACCTCTCCCACTCTTACATGGGATGAACCACACTAGTGATTCAAGCAATACCCCAGCCCCTAAGGGGCTCGGGGAAGTGTCTTCGTTGCCGACTTTTCAAACTCTGAGCACCTAATTGGCCATTTGCTCCGTATATTGTTGTCGCTGCCCCATTCCCCGAGGACACAGCGTCGCATAGTATCGATGACTATGCTTCACCCCGCATACATGCTCCTTGTCCAATACCCATAACCCCAGGTCGTCGTCGATCTCACTGTCGGAAGTCTTCAGACAAAGCTTGATTGAGATTTCACTGCTACTTCTTGGCCCCTTTGTTTGGGCTTGGCAATTTCCTTCACCGGCTGCTTCACCAAGGTTGCACGCGTCGGCTCGCATACCGTACCTGTAGTACTCTATTTTAAAGTTATTGAGAGAAATTCCCCTCGGGGACTTAACTAAAGTAATACATGGTCTAGGGTATGTACAAGAATTGAAGGTGGCAGGATATACAGCGCATCTCAGACGATAGAGGTTCCTATTCAACCGCGTTCAGAGCGTCCCATTGACAAATTTACTCTTCGCTCTCAGCCGGCCGCCATATTTGAACAGTAGCCATGGGGTTGGAAGCAAGGGAAGGCAGAGGAACGCAAATACGCTTCCAGCCCAGTGAACTCCGAGATTTTCAAACATCTGAACGGTGAACAAGGGAAAGACTGCACCCAATGTATATCGGATAATGCCGTTTGCAGCAAGAGCTACGAATATTAGCCAGTATCAAAACCCTTGTCGATGGATAAGGCTTACCTGAAGCAGCAGCTTTGGCGCCATAGAACTCAACCATGTAAAATATGATGGATAGCTAGTACACATTAGCGAGGAGTTGTTGTCTTGAATTAACATTACTGACAAACAGAGAGAATGAGCCTATTCCGAAAGGAATTCCGGCCACTACCAGAGCAGCCCAATGTCCACCTCGGTGTGCCTCCCAGGCATACCTGTAAGGGCCATGTTAGCAACCAAACGTCGAATTACGCGAGATTTCATAGTCGACTTACCAGAATAGCCCTACCGGGAGACACACACTCCCAACAAACGCAGCGTAGAGTCTGTGTTCTGGATCGGCGCGTCCAGTAGGGCTCGCATCGCGCGCTTTCTGGTGCAATGTGCGGTTAAACCCCTTGTAAATCACAACCGCCAAGAGGTATCCAATGATGACGCTAATGAAAGACAGGCCGACTTGTCGGAGGTTGAAACCGTAGTCGAGCTGCAGCACGTAAGAAGCACTTGCGAAATAACTGAATATCATGGCATATGCGAATGCTGAGTAGATGGCCAATGACAGCACGACAACCTCGGTCAATAACATCGTAGTCGGTCGTATCAGGGCACGCTTCACAATACCTCCCAAGCTTTGTAGCGTGATCGGAGGCGTAGACGGGGATTCGTGCCGCAAAATCCACATCTTTGAGGTTTCCTTCATCAGCACGCATCCAATCCAAATAGGCGCGCCCACGATAAGCAGCAAATACTGTGTCCAGCGCCAGTCATAGCCACTGTCATTCAACACGTATGCCCCTGCAAGAGGACCCAGAGTCGGTCCCAAGAACGGAGCCAGAATGAACAGCAAAGCCACATCCGCACCGGTCTTGTCCAACTGCCAGACATCGGCGATGGTGCCTGCGCCGATTGCTATTCCAGAGGACCCAAGCGTTCCTGCTAGGAACCGGCACACGAGAAGCGTCGCCATGTTGTTCGCGGCTGCAGCTCCTCCAGTGAATGCCAAATGGCACGCACTCGTGACAACATAGACCCATTTCCGACCGAAAACCTCTGAAAAAGGAGCAATAAACAGAGGTCCTATAGCGATGCCGAGAGTGTACAGGGTCAGAGGTAAGAGAGACGTGGTACGCGAGACGTTGAATTCGTCCATAATGAGATTGGTAGCGGGGACAGTAACAGAAGTTGAGAACGTGCTGTCGAGCCTTGGTCAGCTCCATCTTCAGTCTGATCAATATAGGAGGGCGTATACATCTCAAATGCCAAGAAAGCGGGCAATACCGTGTGGTATACTTTCGACACCCAGCTCCAATTCTGCGGGTTTCTTTTCTCTCGGGGATCGTTCCATGGTATCGATGCATTTTCTTGCTGTGCATTTAGGACTCCAAGATCTCCAGTGGAAGTATTCTTTTCGACATCTCGCTGAGGGATCTCGATTATAGAGTTCGACACGTCTGTAGAACTCATGATTGCATGTGTTGAGCTCAATATCATGTCAGAGTGGAATAACCATGCGAAATGGCTTGCTGAGAGAACAGAGGGACTGGGGTTTATAGGTAGCCATTGCAACTTTTTGACGGAGTTGATATAACCCATTGACCAATAAGCATTCATGACTATCATGTCTCCATTCCCTCCCTTTGGGAGACTCGTCACATAGATGGGAAAGATCTACGCTTACAAATGACGGGTTGTTCCCGTGAACACGGCATTATAACATAATTATTCCGATTGACCACCAACCTCGATAGTGGCCGCTAAACCGAATGCAACGGAGCACTCTAGGCGGTTAAGTAAGAGGTGGCCCTAATTAAATGATTAGTGAACGGATCTATTATGTCAAGATTAAAGACAGATGATCTTCGAATGAAATATCTCCGAACACGTACTATCCGTGTACGTGCTCTTCTACGTCGGCATGCAGCTAATATTGCGTTTCAAGCACCCGATGGTGTTATCCAACTGGCATTGCGCGACGTGCCATTTATGGCGGTATTCCATACGCTATTTCTTATGGCTGAAGAAACGGAGTTGATCGCGATTAGCTTGCACGAAAAGTCTTCTTTGTAAATGATCAATTCTGTTTCTGGACATAAACGTCATGATACAAGTAAATTGGTGGTCTCTTACGTTGGGGGTTGCTGGGCACGAGTCAGTTTAATTCGCGTCATTCTTGCAAAATTACTATTGCTCATATATTATATCCTCTGTCAGGCGCTGTGCTACCTTCAAATATTCCAAATACTTTAGCTAGCACTTGGCAAGCTCCTTCGTCATACATTTCGACTAGCAATGACAAATCGTTTACCTGGTTCCTATGTATCTACTCCCAATGCCGAAAGCTTTGAGGAAAGCATTCTACTCCATTCATTCGAGTCACGGACGTACAGAGCGCGTCTTGGGCATTAGGTGATATCCCGCAGGATTGTTTATCGGCCTGAGCTCGTGTCAATCCCCTGCCAACCATAACATGCATGGACCAAGTCACCGGTATTATTTCTGCGAGTATGTACTCCTTACGGGAGCATCTGGTTTCATTCGGACAGGGAACCATCGAGATCATGTTGTCCTCGCGCACGTTGAAACGTCTTCTGCTTCACAGTGACCGAACAACAGAGGCAAGACATTCCCACAATACCGATTAACATGACATTACTACCTTCATCAAAATACAAAAGGGCATAAAACTTAACAAAAAACCAATACATTTTAGGTCCCATTCCTCCTCAACTCAACCACACAGCAATCGCTAGGATTACCAAGGCCAACAGAGGCCACCATGCGATTCAAGCAGCCGCTTTCACCTCCGGCACTTTGTCCCCATTGACTTGGGCAGCCGGTGCCTCCGTTGCGATTTCCTTCTTCTCCTCCACCACCTTGGGCTCAGCTACCTCGGCCTCCACCTTCTTGGGCTCGGGCTCGGGCTCGGCGGGCTTCTCAACCTCGACAGGCTTCTCAGCCTCAACGGGCTTCTCCTCCTGAACCTTCTCGGGCTCGGCAGGTTTCTCCTGTTCGGCGGGTTTCGCTGCCTCAACGGGCTCCTCTACTTCTACCGGCTTCTCCTCTGCTACTAGAGTCGCAGCCTCCGCGGGCTTCTCAGCTTCCACAGGCTTGTCTTCCTCGACTGGCTTCTCCACCTCCACAGGCTTCTCATCTTCTAGTGGCTTGTCCTCTGCTACGGGCTTCTCAACGACGACGATTTCGTCATCTTCGGTGGACTTGTCCTCCGCAACTGGCTTTTCCTCCTCTGTAGCCTTCTCTTCTGTAGGCTTCGCCTCTTCCACAGGCTTCTCTTCCACAGGCTTTTCTTCCGCCGCAGGTGCCTCAACTTCAACAGGCTTCTCTTCTGCAGCAGGTGCCTCAGCCTCGGCAGGTTCGGCAGGCTTCGCTTCTTCAGCAGCCTTCTCTTCCTCAACGGGCTTGACTTCTTCGACAGACTTCTCCTCTTGAGCAGGTGCCTCCGCCTCTGCAGACTTCTCAGCCTCGACAGGTTCAGCAGGCTTCTCCTCTTCAACAGGCTTCACTTCTTCTGCAGGCTTCGCTTCTTCGGTAGGCGCCTCTTCCGTGGCAGGCTTCTCAACTTCGGCGACCTCAGCTGGCTTCTCCTCCTTGGCGGGCTCCTCAGCCTCAGGGGCTTCGGCTGGTTTCTCTTCTTCGCTGGGTTTCTCTTCCGGGGCGGCTTCGACAGGCTTTTCGTCCTCGACAGGCTTCTCTTCTGTGGCGGGCTTCTCTGCTTCGACAGTTTCGGCGGGCTTCTGCTCTTCGACGACTTCAGTAGGCTTCTCTTCTGGGACGGTCTCGGCGGGCTTTTCGGTCTCGGCCGGTGTTTCTTTAGGGGCGGCTTCGGTGGGCTTCTCGTCCTCCGTAGGCTTCTCAGCCTCGGCGGGCTCAGCAGCCTTCTCCTCTTGGGCCTGCTCAGGCTCGGCAGATTTCTCCTCCTCGGCGGGTTTCTCCTCTTCTGCAGGCTTCTCTTCTTCTGCAGGCTTCTCTTCCTCCACTGGCGCTGTGACCTCCACGGTCTCCTCGGGAACAGCGGGCTTCTCCTCTGCTTCAACAGCCTCAGCCTCCTTGGGTTCCTTCAGCTGGTTGATGGTCTCGTTGGCGGCAGTCAATTGTCCCTCGAGGTCAGCATTTGTCTTCTCCAACGTCTCAATTTGTCCTGCTGCTTCCGAGAGATGCTTCAAGAGGTCGTGCAAAGTCTTCGCCTCGTCCTTGTACTTGTTCAGGATAGCAATAGCTTGCTTGACCACATCTCCGTACTTCTCAGTAGAACCGACATCTACGGATCGTTATTAGTGAGTGAATCGCGTGCGAAGAGGAGTGAGACTCACCGGATTCTTGGATGTCCCAAGACCCTTCGAACCACGCCATAATGCAATCAAATGGGCCGATAATAGTCTCGAAAGGAGAAATTTGAGTGAAGATGATTGTGTCGTGCAGCGCTGGTTCGAATGTTGATGTTGAGGCTAGATGTGGAAGTCTGGGACAATCAATTCGTCCCGTTCAACACATTGGAGACGGCAGCTCTTATATGTTCATCCGTGTGATGAATGAAAGCTAGGGGCCTTGACCGATTGATTGCCGCTCGACTGACTCGGCTCACAATTGCTTCCCCTCCCTCACCCATGCTACTCGCTTACCGGGGAGCAGGCTTCCCCTCAAGCGGCCTCTCGGTGGAAGCCTAACCGCCACAACAGGAAACATCGCTCTGGGCCTATAGGCTCCTGCTGCGTGGTCTCCCGCGTGAATGGCAGTGACCAATTGAGCCCTTCCACGAAACTCGACAAGAAGCACGCCACTGACGATCGTTGACAAAGATTCTTGTCGGCACCGAAGCCAAGTCTCAGACTCTTTCAAGGCAAGTCCATGACAGGCCATCCGAGGTCGTGAGAAGTGACGGTTTCCCTGTATAGAACAGGCAATCCGTGCATCATGCACTCTGACGCCCGCCTGTATAGTCTCGACCAGGGCCTTGCCCAAACAAAAACAACGCGGGCAAAAGGACCCTGGTTTGAGGCGATGGCTTCCGAGCGAATCGAAAATCTGGGCCACAAAGGCATATACCTGCTATAGGCTGATGGTGTACTGTTTGTTTACATGGCGTAGGTGCCGGTTCGTGGGGTATCGTCAACACGGACGCAGATGGAGGAGCGAGGTCGGATGATAATCCTCCTCTCCCCGCCTCATTGGCGCCCACATGGCCAGATCAGTCATACGCCACACGCAGTGGCTAGGGTTCTCACCGGAACCAGCGCTACTAGCACGAAGCTATCTCTCGGTATGCTGAGAGTGCTTGTGTTGCTGGCACCATTCACTGGGGTTTCCTCACTCAATGGCATGTTCATTCGTTGGGCCGTACATATTGGCCGGGGCGCTCCCTTGTCACGGCCAATGTCACGAGCTCACTTTGCTGCGGGCACCATTCTGTGAGAAATGGTCTCATCCGGGACAAGCGCGAGGAGCAACAACATCTTTTACGGGGAAATGTGTGTAAGTAAGAAGCGCGAAATAACTTGAGTTTGGGGGATCGCCGTGTGTAAGACATCTCATCCAGCTACGTGTACAGGTTGATAGGCCCTTTACAGCAACGAGGCTTCGCAGCTGCAGGCATTCGACATCAAATTCACTTTTTCTCAAACAGATGACTGTCAGTCCAAGTGATTCGGCAATTACCCCATCTTTGTGACAGGTTGATCTCTTCATGAGCATCAGCCTCTTCACTGTCTGAGCGTGCATATGCCATATTACCGTGAATGGCACACCGCCATTCATATTCCCCCACGAACAGCCAAAGTGGTGCATTTCTCTTCATGATTCCCATTTGTATGCCACACTGACCCCACTCGCTCAGTCGAATTCTCGGATGTGCATATTTTAACCGCGCGACCCATTGCGAGGAGATCACGCTACAGATACAGTAGTAGTCATCATGGTTGGATAATCGCTTTGCACTCGGTGTCATGTCACGTTTCCGAGACCGCGTTTGAACAGAAGCAAACAATTCGTGGTACGTCTTTCATCAGTTTTGGTGGCTGTGCTGTTCCTGTCCTCTCAAATTACCCCGCCGAAGCCGCAGGGTAGCATCATGGCACCATGTGTAATTATTGGCGCAGAGGTGTCGCCCATATTCGCAATGATGAGGATATCTCCTCCTTTGCAGGTCTTTGAACGCGGTAATTTGGGTGATAGCGTAGCAGATGATTGTGCCAACAAGTGATGCGATATGCAGAGTCACAAACTGGATGCAGGCACCTCGTGTTTCCGTAACATAGGTATTTGTGACAGGAGTACAATCTTTCTCGCCATACCAATAGATTTTCAGCCACTGTCGAACTTTGCTGCAAGCAAGGCTTGCACAACAAGCAACAATTGGTAAATATCGCGCTTGTTGCATAATCAAGGCAAACAGACGTGTATAAGCCCAGTTTTACAACGTCGCGTCAACTGGGATCGTGTTGTTGATCATAAACTGTTGGTGAGTAGCGCAAACGTTGGCCAATCAATTAGATTGAAAAGTGCAATGGCCACCACGAGCCACATCATCCTGATGATCCGGAGTAGGTGCCGGGTAACCTGGCAACTGGGGAGCCGTGGTAGGTAGGAAAAGGGATGAAAGAAAACCTAGGTAATGAAGGAAGAAAAGAAAGATGAAAAGAAAAAACGGAAATTGACAATACCAATGCTGACTGACTAAGACGTCCGGCATGTGGTGTTGCTGATTTACTCACAAAATAGAGGCCAGATGGTGGCTACCTAACCTAGAGCTAAAGCGTAACTTGAACATATCCGGTCAGTTCCAAGAATTGAAGTTTTCACTTCGGCCTGGGCCTCTTATCCAACCTCTAGTCAGCTGCTTGTAACCCAATGTACTGTTTCACAAATCTACTTGAAGAAATTTCCTTCGCAGAAAACATGGCTTCACCATCATCGCCACCGTCAGCATCAGCATCCGCAACTGATTCAGGGACATTAAGGTGTGTGTGTGCTATCGGACAAGTTCCATTGATAAGATACGAACAAAGTTGGGTCTTGGCTTAATCAGCTACGCCACTCCATCTCCAGATAGTCCCTGTATTTTATACGGCTGCCTATTCACCTCTTCGCCTATTAATAGTAAACCAGGCCAATCAAGAACGTCACTGGCCCCAGTTTATGAAAAGTTGGATACCAAACAAAGGGGAACGTGTCTTGAAGCTTCCATGACCGAACTTCTTCCGAGATGTCTTGAAAAACCTGCCGGTCAAGGTGAGCGGTGAATCGCTGATCATCTAACCTACACCTTAAAAGCTCTCCGATTCAAGCTTCCTACCTCACACCGAACATTTTCATCCTCTCGCTTTTCATCAACACCACACCACATCATCACAATGCCTCACACCACTGAGCCCCTCAAGCTCACCAGCAGCAACCTGTCTACCATTTCTACACAAAAGGAGAACCAGCCTGTGCAGATTCCTACTTACGATCGCAATGACGTCAAGACGGGCATTGTTCACGTCGGCGTCGGTGGCTTTCACAGAGCTCATCTGGCTGTCTACGTCGATCAATTGCTTCAGAAACACGACCAGCGCGACTGGGCCATCTGCGGCATTGGTCTCAGACCCAATGATGCGGCCATGCGCGACGTCTTGAGCTCTCAGGACCACCTCTACACCGTCATTGAGCGCTCTGCCAAGGGCACCGTCCCCAAAGTCGTCGGCAGCATCAATTCCTTCATCTTCGCGCCCGGCAACGAGGAGGCCGTGATTGAGAAGATGGCACACCCAGATACTCACATTGTCTCCCTCACCATCACCGAGACTGGCTACTACTACAATGAAAACACCCATCACCTCAAGTCCGACCATCCCGACATCCAGCATGATCTGACCCACGACGACCACCCCATCAGCATCTTTGGCTTCCTCTACGCAGCCCTGGCCAGGCGTCACGAGCAGGGCCTGAAGCCCTTCACCGTCTTGTCCTGCGACAACATGCAGAAGAACGGCACCATCACCCGAAACATGCTGACGTCGTTTGCTGAGCTCCGTAATCCGGCCCTCGCCAAGTGGATCTCCGAGGAGGGAGCTTTCCCCAACGCCATGGTCGACCGCATCACCCCCAGCACTTCTCAAAACGACATCAAGTCGCTGGCTGAGCACTTTGGTATCGATGACGCCTGGCCCGTCGTTACCGAGCCTTTTATGCAGTGGGTTGTTGAGGACAAGTTCTGCGACGGCCGTCCACCCTTCGAAAAGGTTGGCGTCCAGGTTGTTCACGATGTGCACGATGTCGAGCAGTTTGAGAAGCACAAGCTGCGTCTGCTCAACGCCAGTCACTCTGCCATGGCTTATCCTGGACAACTTGCTGGCTTCAAGTACGTCCACGAGGTCATGGAGCACCCTCTCTACCGCAAGTTTGTCTGGCAGATGATGCAGGAGGAGGTCAAGCCCCTGCTGCCCGAGATTCCGGGCGTGGACATTGACCAGTACTGCAACACCCTCATGGAGCGCTTCTCCAACCCCACCATCATGGATCAGATTCCCCGTATTGCCCTAAACGCCTCGGGTAAGATTCCTCAGTTCATCATGCCCTCTATTGCCGAAAACATTTGGCACACCGGTCCATTCCGACGCCTATGCTTCGTCACTGGAGCCTGGTTCCGCTATCTCCACGGTGTCGACGACGCGGGCAACCCAATCGAGGTGGACGATCCTATGCGGGAACATCTGCAGGCCTTGGCCAAGGAAGGCGGAAACGATCCTCGCCCGCTGCTCAGCGTCAAGGTGTTGTTCGGTGATGACTTGCGAAGCGACAAGCGCTTCCTTGACGAGGTCACCAAGGCCATGGAACTCATCTCCAAGGACGGTGTCATGGCGACTCTTCCCAAGTACGTTGACTAAATGATTTGAGAGCGATTGAAATAATTTTCACGATGGCCGGTTGAATTAGATTTTGTCAAATCTCAACGCATTCAGCAGAGATGATGAGGATAAAACCCTGGAAAGGACATGATTCTTGAAAAGGAAAGAATAGACCTGACGGATATCGGGGTTACGATTGCAAAGACGATGGACGAGGCATAGACGGAATGATAGATGGCATGGCGTCTCGAACTAAATAAATGAAAACAAATCGTGGTTCACCTTGAAACTTTCGTCTCTCTTGTGCAAGAGGTGTTTGATGCATCCTAGTACTGTTCAGATAGCAGAGGTGAATAGTGACCACTAACTTGATATCTGTGAGAGATAGCTTGAGGTTATTTTATGCGTTGCTTTCGGAGGACTGGATATCATTGGCTGGAACAGCACTCAGCAGACTTGTCGCAATGTTGAGGCGGCTCGGAGATAGATACTGAAGCACGCGAGAGACTCTCAGGCTCATCGGTCCATAGACTTCCAAGAAGAAGTCGTTGAAAACACCAACGCTGGCCTGTTTTCAAAGTTTTATTATCCATAATAAGGAGAGAACCACGTCTGAGCCATGATGAGATGTAGATAGTTTATCAAGATCCTCGTTCATTCAAAGGATCAACACCTATTTTGACCGCTCTATCTATTTTCATATCTACAATTAGCTCGTAGGCCTTGTTCTAGATCGGCAGATGGCCAAGAATGAAGTCTAGCTTCCAGACATCAACGTCCAGTGACAACTACAGCACAATGCACCCTGACCTGCTTGCATGTCCTAAAATCAGTCCATCTACAACCGAGCTTGCTCCTGGTCAGCTCCTGATTTCAAAGCCTCCTGGAACACAGCCACCACGTCGTGCTCATGGATCCAGCTCGGATCGGCTCTGCTCTTCATGCGAGCAATCAGCTCCTCGTCCGTCTCCGTTTGTCCAATACGCTCGACCTTCTTCTTGTTGCCGTCGCGCACAACCTTGATCAGTCGATCGGTGTGCGCCTTCCTGGTCTTCTCGTATAGCCTCAAAGCTCTTTCGATGTCCTTGGCCGAAGGTAGCTCCTTTGCATCCTCAGGGAAGATGTGACGGATGGAGGCGGAGAATGCCCACGCGTCGTCGAGGGCCAAGCTTCCGCCTGCCGCAAAGGCGCCGCCGTGGGCATGGGCTGCGTCTCCGGCGAGAGTGACCCTGCCGTTGCCGAGGACCCAGGTGTCGAGCCCGCTCGCGGCAGAGTTGGGATAGATCTTGGTGTAGGGCGTGGCGTTGATGAAGCTGTGAGTGTAGTCGCTCCAGTCCTTGTAGTACTCCTTCAAAGTGTTCAGGTCGCCCTCCGAGTTCCACTTGGAGTTCTTGTAAGGGGCGTCCGGGGCGTTGGGATCGCTCTGATAAGAGCCAACGACGGTGAACAAGTCTTTGCCGAGCTTTGAGATGAACATGGTCCGATCTGGACCCCAGAAGTGGAACGCTTCGTCTGGAATCTCTGGTACCTCAGAAAGATGAGATACTGGGAAGACGGAGCGGAAAGTCACCCATCCGGTCCAGGCTGTCCCGGATGTGGGAACAAAGGACGTTCGAACGGGAGAATGAATGCCGTCAGCGCCGAGAAGAAGATCGGCAGTTGCGGTGGTTTCGTCGGTGAATGTAATGACCAGTTTCTTGAGGGCGTCGTCGAACTTGACAGACTTGAATCCCTTGCGCAGATGGATTCGCGCAGGGTCTACATGTTCCAGCAGGGCTTGCTGCAGATGCGCCCGATAATAACGCGCTGTGCGATGAAGCCAGTCTACCTGACCGTGATGAGAATCAGTTGAGATGATCTCATTGGTTTTGTAGTGACTGCCGATTTTGTGAGCAAGGGTTGCTACATCCTATGCAGAATTTGAGGACGTACCGGTAGATCATGGGATAGCCAGACTTGTTTCGAAACGCCACGGATTCGTCCAAGGCATTGTTCACACCCAGTCGCTCAAGTGTTCTCATACCATTTGGTCCAAGAGCAATAGAGGCACCAATCTCGCGCAACTCTTCAGCCTGCTCATAAATCTGCACGTCAACAAGAGGATGATCCTTCAGGGCAATCGCGGCGCCAAGACCGGCGATGCCTGCCCCGACGATGGCAATCTGCAGCTTTGGTGGTTGAGACATGGTTGGCCTTTTTGCTTTTACCCTGTATGGCAGCTATCCGGGATTCAAAAAGCACGGGCTTCTAGCACGTTATATCTTTCGGGAATGGGACGGCTCTGATAATGGGATGCGGCCGGATTCCGGCAGTCGTTGGTCATGCAAGACCAAGCATGAATGACGACGCCATGATAGACCAATGAGCCGCGTGGGAGAACCCGCTGAAGCATCGGCGAACCGCCGACAATATTTGCCAAATTCGCTTCTTTAGATAATGGAAAGTCCAATCAGGCTGGTCCGTCGATCGCTGCATCATCTGGCGAATGCAACTGTAGAAGCGCGCTCGTCATTGCAGTGGAGAATTGTCACATATCCCATGGGGAGATAGGCCTACGTTTTGCTTTTGTATTTAAGCCTATCGTCGGAAATACATCAGATCCTCCCAAGAGATGCCAAGCACCTACGCCGAAATCAGCCACTGGCCAATCGACTCGAGATGGCGCAGCCTCAGAAGACAATTGCCCGGACCTCGTCCAACGAGGTCGGCGCTGAGGCACCGAGACTCCCTGACCGGTACGCAGACGAGAGCTACAAGCTCTTCTCCCAGGTCAAGGTTGAGCCTCCGACGCCAGAGGAGAGCGAGAGGCTTCGAAATAAATGCATTCGATGGATTCTGCCGTTTCTGTGCGTGGGGTACCATCTGATGTACGTGGATAAGCAGACTGTACGTTTTCCACGATTATTCTCCGTCGTGCCAAGTACTAACTTCCCCGGAATAGCTTGGCAGTTCTGCTATCCTTGGCATCATGGATGATGGGCACTTGAATTCGAATCAATACAATTGGTTGTCTTCCATCTTCTATCTGGGGTATCTCATTGCAGAGTGGCCGCAGAACTTGGCCATCCAGAGATTCCCCGTTGCAAAATGGCTTGCGATCAATCTGGTGATCTGGTAAGAATAAAATTCATCTCAAGCATTGTGGAAGCTCTTGCTAACTCTCTCTAGGGGATGTATTCTGTTGCTGCACATCCCTTGCAACAGCTTCGCGACCTTGTTCGTAGTTCGATTCTTCCTTGGTCTCGCCGAGGCGTGCATTGTGCCATCTTTCCTCGTCATTCTGTCCATGTTCTTTACTTATGACGAGCAGTCGGTCCTCATGCCTATCATGTGGGCAGTGGGAAATTCGAGCCCCATCACCTCAGGATTGCTGTCGTATGGCGTCTTGTTCATTGACACGGGCAGCTTTGCGCCTTGGAGATGGTTCATGGGTAAGCCCTCTCATCTTAATCTCGGTGTCTCTACTAACACAACCATGGTTAGTGATTACTGGAACGTTGACTGTCATCTATGGTGTGCTCATCTGGTTCTTCTTTCCCGGAAGTCCAATCACGGCTCATTTCTTGACTCCCGAAGAACGCGCCCAAGCAATCCTGCGAATCGAATCAAATCATTCGGGTATTGAGCAAAAGTTCTTCAAGCGGTACCAATTCATTGAAGCTCTTCAGGACCCCAAGACATGGCTGTTTTTCCTCCACGCATGGTCTCAGGAAATGGCCAACGGTCTCACGAACCAATATTCACTCATCATCAAATCCTTTGGTTTCACAACCTTGCAGACGACTCTCCTTGGCTGTATTAATGGCCTGACTGCCTTGATATCCCTCGGAGCCGCAGCTTGGATCTTATCCAAGACGAACAATTGCCGAGCCTGGGTTTCTGCGGCGGCCTACATACCCGCCATTGTTTCGTGTATCCTGTTACTGACTCTACCATGGAGCAATCGATGGGGTCTGCTTACTGCCATCTGGATCCGCACCACGGCTGGCATTCCGTACGCTGTTGTCATGATCTGGGCTGCCAACTGCTCTGCCGGACACACCAAGAAGACGGCCGTGATTGCGCTCTACCACGTCGGATATGGCCTCGGCAACATTCTTTCGCCTCAATTGTTCCAGCCGCAATACAAGCCTCGATATCTCGTTACCTGGGGCGTCATCCTAGGCGTGGCATGCATCTTGCCCACGATCATCATTTTGTACCTGAGATGGTATCTGAATGCAGAAAATAAACGACGAGACGAGCTGGAACGACAAGGCCTCATTCGAGAGACTGGTGTCTTAGAGCACGTTGATGAGACTGGAGAGAGGACTGAAGAGGTGGTGAATAGCCGACAACTGGATCTCACTGATCGAGAAAACCTTGCTTTGTAAGTCATCCTCTTTGAACCAATTTGAACTGACAAGTGCTAATATGGTCATAGCCGCTATGTCTTGTAATCGATCCTTCCATACGGTACCTATGCGTTGCAAGACGCTGCTTAGGGTAATGATTATAGATGCCAAGATTAGTGCTGCTGGTTCTGCGTGCAACGCTTCATCGATGGTTTGGGCTTGCACATAATGAATTGATTGAAGCGTAAGAATTTGGGCGGGTTGGCTTGCAAACCGAGAAAATGATAGATTTACTACGAGCACATGTCGTCGTATGCATTTTACGCTTTGTTTGCCAATTCTTTAGCCTCCGCATGAGATGAAGAAGCGAGGTTGATAACCCGAACAGGCCGTCTAGTCCCTATAAATGTTCTACCTTGAAACCACTAAGAGATGGCCATAAGGCCAGGCTACGATTGGTGCAATTTGTTTGCCCAAGCTGGCTTTTTGAAGCATCTTCGCGGTGTAAACCTCGTCTGTCCTGGGCCCCTCCGAGAATTTCTCCGTAGCCTTCCAGTTCGAGACAATTGCCCGATGACGAACAAGCCGGACAACCTGTATCCAGGTAGATTGGCAGATCAGTTAATTTAGCGACCAGAAAATGAGACTGCTTTGCTTCACATAAATATTGGCTTATTGATCCTTTCAAATGCCGTAAACTTCAAGATATAGAGCATCAACCATGTTTCTTCAAGCCATTCTTGCATCTGCATTAATTGCAACTTCTGCAGCCTCGCCGCACTTGGCAAAACGATCTGTTACATGCCTTACAGTCGGCGAGTCAGCAACAGCAACATGGACTAACAGTGCTGGCCAGGCATGCACCTTTACGGGGGTTGTTGGTAGCAACTACGGAACCAATAGTGCAGGCTCAGGCGAGTATGTGCCTCTGGCCAATCACGGCGCAAGATGAACAGCTGACCTCCCGGATTTAGCTATTCGTGCAATGGCCGTTGTGGTGCAGGATGCTCGGGCACGGCTGTGGGAAATGTGTATACCCAGGACTGTTTCTCGCATGATATGTGTTCCTATTTCAACAATGCAAGTGGAGGGGCGAGGTATGAAGAGAAGAACCCATGTTCCCTGTTTCTAGCACTAACATGACAAGTGATCCAAACTGTGGAGATGCGTACGATGCAGCCGTCGATGACACGGCCTTGGGCGTTCTGTATGGGTGTTCGCAGACAAACCCTACCAATGCAGTGGTCAAGCCTAGCGCGACACCTGTATGCAGCTAGAAGTGACTGGTAGATCTTTTGCGGATATATGCTGACTACTTGAGGATGTGTTGCATAATGAACTCCTCGTTTGTCGATCATGATCGCTGCTGCTTGTATTTTAATGTGCTTTCTGAGTGAGTTGGAGGTCGCAGCCTGTTTATCTCTTTGTTCTACGACTATGTATCTTGTCCCGAGAGTCATGGTCTGTGACCATTCAAATCATGGACCCTTATCGATGGCGACAAGATGGTTCTACATTGGACAAATGAACAGAGCATGTGATATATTCTGTCCCAAGCAGTCTGGATCTAGTCTTAAAAGTAATATTTTCACGTTGGGAGCCCATTTAATCATGCTATTCTGACCAACGCGTATAACTTAGTCCTGGGATTTACCAACAAGAACTTGCTCGCCCAGCGACTCCGAAAACCTCGCAAACATTACTGGTGAAACAGTACCTACCAAGTACATTAAACAAAACTGGCATTAGGTTGAGAACGGTCCGGGGCACGGAAACTGGGGCCGCTGCGGCAAACTGGCATGCCCTTGGGTAAAGATGACCGGGGAGGGATCGAGCAGGGTCGCATATTCGCCTTCGAAGGTGTAATTCTGCGTTCGTCCACGCGATGTGACTTATCGAATGTTGAATCCTCAGCTGGCTATAAGATGGTCCTCGGTAGGATCTTGAGCCTGCCGGTGTCATTATCCTGGCCACAATGGGGTGACTGGGCTGAAGGTTGTCGGCATCCTCAGGGATCAACGGATATAGTTTCTATGATAGAGGTCAAGGGTTTGTTGTACGTGGTTCCATAGCGTCAATACATCAGTAATATGTAGAAGTTGTATTCCCCCAAGCCTGAAAACTGCTGTACCAAGGGAGGAAAGGGTTGATGGTGAGGACAAGATGCAGAGAATAAGTCTTCGCCTGTTCAAAGATGCCGCGCCTTGATGCCGAAATCCGATTCTTATCTCCCAAACACATGACGGCGATTAAGTGCTCACCTTCACTTCATCGAGCTCTGCCCAATCCCACGAACACGCAATCATGCTGCAAACGACCAGGACCGTTCGACGGCTCACCTAGTCCACGTTGCCTTGTGCGCTATTGGATCGCACACTCCGGATCACCGGGTCGAGGTGTTGGAAACGGGATATTGCCACTCTCTCCGCTTTGCGTCAATCTTGCCTCAGATGAATTATGTCGGCGTCCAGGTGGGATGCAAGGCTGAACCAAGCCCTCACCGACCAGATAGCGGCACGAGTAAGTCGGTTACTAAGAGGTTAGGAAGAACAGACTCCTGCTCAGCCAGCAGAAACCCCCCGCTTAGAATCCGCTTAAAATCAGGAATCGTCTTCTTTTGGCCGTTAATCTTCCGTCTCGGTCGATTGGTAGCTCAGAATCGTATCTCATTTAGTTGTTCCCGCTTGCACCACGGTCCACGGCTGGTCGGAGCGTCGTCGAGGTTAAAGGTGCAATACCCATCGGCAATCACGCAACCACGCAGCCACGGTGACAAGTTGACCAAATTGTTTAACCCCGACGGAAGCTCGATTGAATCGTCTGTTCATCCGCAGACTCCACAAGACGGTAGACTGCGACGCAACGGGGCAAACGGACAAGGGCCAGCCCGCGACGGGACACCTAGTTCTGTTGACGCGATCGCTAGGGGCGATGAGAGAATGTCCAAGTTGGGCTCTGGATAAACCCACCACGCGGCCTGAGGGCCCTATCACTCACGGGAGATTTATATACTGGTTGCCAAGTCCTTTCTCATGGTTCGCCAAGGGTTAAGACAAACCTAATCGGTGCCAGTCTCTTTCATCATGGTGCACTCGGCGACTGCAGAGCATGAACCCAAGCGTGACACGCACAGCGTGGAAATCGACTCTTCGCCCAACAGCTCGACCGAGGACGTTGTGGTGAAGCCAATCAAGACGTGGAAGGGCTATGTGTGGGACACCTGGGAGCTTCCTCCTGAGCAGCGCTGGCTGCTCTTCAAGTTGGATGCCTTTGTTCTCACTTTTGCCTCGATTGGATACTTTCTGAAGAACATTGACCAGACCAACGTCAACAATGCCTATCTTAGTGGTATGGAGGAGGAGCTGTCCATGTATGGCAACCAGCTGGTAACGAGTATGTGAATTGCGATTGACCAGACAAAACAACAAAACAATGCCTCGAAGAATTTTACTGATATTTGGTAGGCACTTCGATTTGGACCGTTGGCTACGTCATTGGTCAGATTCCCTCCAACCTGCTACTTACTCGAGTCTCCCCTCGATGGGTTATTCCCGCGCTCGAGGTCGGATGGGGTGTGGCCACCATCAGCACCTCGGCAGTAAAGAGCTACAAGGCGCTCTACGCACTTCGATTCTTGGTTGGTCTTTTTGAGTAAGTAACTATTTTGCAAATGCAATTTTCGAAAAGGGATTTTGACGCTGATTCAATCAATAGATCTGGTTTTTACCCTGGCATTCATTACATGCTCGGATCATGGTACACCCCCCGCGAGATTGGAAAACGAGCCATGATCTTCTGGTTGGCTGGCTCTATCGGAACCATGTTCAGTGGTTTCCTTCAATCTGCTGCTTACACGAACTTGGACGGTGTTCATGGACGTTCAGGATGTAAGTTTGTTCCGGGAGTCGCTACGAGAATGAGACTAAACCATGACTACAGGGAGATGGCTCTTCATCATTGACGGCATCATCACTCTCCCCCTCGCTCTCGCTGGTTTCATCTTCTTCCCCAACCTGCCTCAGGACGGAAAGAAGACTTGGTGGACAACTGAGAAGGAGCACGTCCTCTCAGTTGAGCGAATGAAGGCTGTTGGCCGTGCCGGAAAGCAGCCCTGGACAAGAGAAAAGATTAAGAAGATTGCTCTGAGCTGGCACACTTATCTTTGCCGTGAGTTTTATTCTCCTACAACATGAAATAGAAATGCTAATCAAGAGAAAAGCCGCTCTTTATATCGTCTGGAACAACGGATATCCCCAAGCCGCCATGGGTTATTGGTTGAAGAGCTTCAACGCTGATCCAGCTCCTGTTCCTGGCAAGTCGTACAGCGTGTCCCAAATTAACACTTGTAAGCGCATTCGAAACAACTTCGGTATTCACTCGATAACCAACTGCTCTAGTGCCTCTCCCAACAACTGGTATCTTCGTTGTGGTAGCACTCAGCTGGGCCTGGATTTCAGATGGTCCTCTGCGCGGTAGACGATGGCCCTTTATTCATGTCGGTGCGATTATCACTGTGAGTTTGAACCATACTCGTCATTCCAACGCATGATTACTGACCATGGGCCTTTATTTAGATCATCTTCACGGTTCTTATGCGTCAAATGCCGCTGTACTCCAACATTCACGGACGCATGGTTGTCTACTGGCTGAGCAACATTGGCGTAAGGAGTCTCACCCCAAAATTGTTGACATCTGCTGACCAAGTCACAGCTCGGCGCTGGTCCTCTCATTCTCAGCTGGACCAACGAGCTTTGCGGCGACGATACGGAGAAGCGAGCTCTGCTCGTTGGCATGTCCAACGACTTGGCCTATGTCGTTCAGGCAGTGGTAAGTAACCATTTCTTTCTATAGTCAGGTGCCTTTAATTTGCTGACCACTTCCAGGCCCCCAACTTTGTATGGAAAACAACTGATTTCCCTGCCGCAAAAAAGGGTTACACCTGGGCCATTGTTCTCCAAATCCTATCCAGTAAGCATTTTATTCATTCAATCGCAGATTCTCTGTACTGACGCCATCTACTAGTGATTGTAGCTGCTGCTATCCAGATTCTTTCGAAGCGGGACCAGAAAAAGGCTGCCAGGGCCGCAGAGGCTGCTTCACTGTCCGATGCCCACGTCGACTCTGAGCTTGAAACCACGCATGCTGATGACAAGAGAATTGACGATGGCCGGGTCAAGACTGTTCCTTTGGATGTCTGATGATGCGGTACCAAGCACTACGAGAACATTGGGAGACTAAGGGGTAATGACTTAGACACGCATAGGCTTGGAAACAGAGACTGCAGAAACTAGAAAATCATATCCTTGTCCAACATCGGGAAGTAGTACGTGATCAGATCTGACGAACCTCCTCACGCGAGTCTTTCTGGTAGACATGTATGATTTGAGATGTCACCAAGTGATCCGATTCATGTAATAGATTAAGTGCGTGTAGAGTGAAACACATAGCAACCGAGCACCTCTATCCTTGCAGTTAAGAGTTCATGACGCTAAGGAAGCCGTTTCACGCAACTGGGGCTTGATTGTTGAACCATTCTCTCGGGACACCCCATGGTTCTTACTCCTCATCTAGTCGGGCAGCTGGGCGTGTGTTTGACTGTAAGCAGACCCATAGCTAACGCAACACTTCATCTGATAAGGTTGACTTGCTAATCTAGGAGCCTAAAGGTAAATCTGAACCATCATACATGACGAGATGAGGACGGGCAGCTCGGAGGAACTGGGTTTTGGAAGGCATCAAGCCGTCGTTGAGGCTCAGAAGGCTTCGCCAAGCTCGAACCAGAACTCTAGGCTAAGACGGATTTAACCCTTAGGTAGGTCATGTTGGTACAGCAGAGAGAATCTTCTGATTCATGCATGTCACACTCGTCAGTATGAACTCATTTTCCACGTGGCAAGTCTTCTCGTTGCTGCCAGTGGCTCTATCGCCAAGCCCACCGTTTTACCTTGGGCGCATCACGGATTGTGGGGCCGAGTTACTCCAGGTTGACGCGGAAAACCACTCGTTACGATGAAAATATGCAATAATTGCTACGTACCTGGTACATACAAAGTACGGTCATGGTGGCGTGGGATGCAAGCCGAGTGGGATCTCGCTCGGGATGATGCATCTCGATATCCCACGTCACGGCCGATTCGCTAGCTTCAGCTAAGAGATGGAGGATAAATCCCCATCCCTCGCTTATAACGGCATGAATCTGGGTTGCCCCTATCCCGCTCTCGGTCCCAGTCATCCGAGAGGATACACAATACTATCCCTGGCTTGACTGCTGACACCACATGAGATTATCTCCCCATGGGCCGATAGCTATACCCCATAAGATACGGATAATGCTTGCGCGGAGATATTACCAGGATAACCCGTACTCGAGTAATGTGCTATCCCACATCCGAGCCCTCTCGAGTCCGGGGTTTGATGGGCTGGCGGTGACGCGATTCGGTGGGATAATGCCGCGCTCTGTCAAATCTATGCTGGGTCCGCGGCGGAAACGGCCCCACGGTTATATCCAACAACAGGGGGAGGGGACTATAATTGCGTGCTGGTGCTGAAACATTCACGGTTCTGGAAGGTAGTAGAGGAATATTGCGGTTCTTCTGCGCAGGTTAATGCTTTTAGCTCTATTGTGAGAAGGCTGGTTACACAGCAAGGCGTTAATAGCATTGCTGTCGCAAGTAAAATCCCAACCGCAGAGAATAGAGGTGTGCTTTCCGTCAAGTAAGTTTACCGTTACCACCCCAGCTGTTCAAGGGTCAAGTCACATGAAAGTCATTGTCCTCATAATCTCATGAAACACTTGATCCGTCTTTAGGTAGTTACAGATGTCCAATGCTAAGAAGAAGAAAAAATAGGTCGTCAGATTCTCATGACAAGACCAACAGCTGTCGCCCACGGCGAAGTAGCGAGTAACTACAGTTGTTCCTTGATACCCAGATAGCAACTTGAAGCTTGATGCTCCGCAGATGCCGTTGTTCTTGTTAACCTTTGAGACTGCATTTGCAATTTGAATCAAATCAATGAGGTCCAGAGCTGATTGACCATCGTACAATTTCCAGTGTGTGCCACACTGCGATAACTCTAATACATTAAAGCAAGAATGTAATTAAGAATTGTAACAACACATGACCTTGAGGCATCTGAGCATCAATCCGTCGATTGCTGGGATAAGGTATCATACCATGCATAATATGGCAAACCAGACTCAGTAATTAGTCAACACTTTCAACATCGTCCTTGAGTCGCCTTTCAAGATTCTATGTCTTCAATCCGAGGTAGTATATCGGACAACAAAGTGACGACGGTAGGCATGAGAAAAGGCTAAGGCACAAATACCCGAAATATGCCTCATCGTAAGCATGTGAACCTTGCTCGACAGCTCTGCCCACCCAATATATGGCTTTGGAGAATCTGTGGCGGTATTGATGAGTTATGAGTTGCGGAAACATCGGAAGCACAGAATCGGTGGGCAAAATGTTTGTTCAAAGTTGACACTTGACTCTGATCCAGATCCAAAGGGGCGTTCAATTTATCCTCAAACTCTGAAAGGCGTAACATCATTATGCAACTATTTGAGTTCCTTTACACCCCCCTGGGATAAGTCATCACTGTATTTAAACTGACCAGGTCGATAAGAGGACGTTGCTTGATGTTGTCACTACCATGCTTAGCCAGCGGCGTGGCCAAGGACGAAATTCGAGAGTAATATTTGAATACAACAGAAGACAACTTAACAGAGATTCTAAGAGCCCTCATGATGACAACTATTGCTCATCATGTTAAAGGGATGTAGCTCAAAGATTTGGCTTTTCTTCCGTTCGCACATGTAATGATAAAGCAGGAGATCGATCCTCCTGTTGCTACGAAGGCACAATAATTTCGAGACTCAAAGCATTATTGTGAGTTTAACGATCAAAATAGCATAAGGATCTTAGAGCACTGTATAAGCCCTTCTCACTACTGCTGCGTCTAGTCGATGAATATAGACAACTGGTGGTGAGAGGCTGCAGATTTGTCATGTTTTGACCCAAGTAGGTCTTCTCATTACCATCGTTTGCATTTTGCCCTGAAGTTTCGAGTCGCCCTCATGCAACTTCTATTTCACCGCATGTGTACCTAGGTATACAAAGAAAGAGCCTAACGGAGACCAGAGAAGTTTGGGCTTGCAAAGATTCTTTATGAACAGAGGCGATCGGCGAGCTATCAGTCAGAACGAAAGGAATGAGACTCTTTTCGATTTACATGTGTATAAGCGTTAGAGGGCTGCTAATTGATTTAACTCTCATTCGTCGGGTCTTTGGAAGACACCTGCTATGTGAGCAAGCAGCGTGGGATGAGGAGAAAAATTGGCAAGAATGATAAGTACCTCGGAAGAATCTAAATCTATGTCTAGTTTTGGGATTTTCGACTTTATACTCGCTTCAGATCTTGTATTTGTATCATAACTGACCGTATACTTTAATGGATCAGCCAACTTATGATAGAATCATAACTCAGTTGGAAAGCAATATCTCACAGTCAAATGGATTTGACTATATCTGGATGGAGTAAGCAATGAGACCATCAACCAAGTTCATCTCAGCTTAGGTCTTTCTTTGATATCCGTTATCAAAACAAACTATGTGTCCCATGTTTTCACGATTCTATGATATGTGTGCATCAGCGATTTGCCAGTTCCTTTCAAGTTAATCTTAGCGTCATTTCACCCATAAGCAGAAACATACAGGATTGCTGGAGTGTTTAGATATGTCCCGAATACGAAGTTCTATGGCCATGCAGAGAACTGTTGGCTGACAAACAGAACATGTGATATTGTTGTGTGATATGTGCATTCTCATGGTTGTCGAATCGAACGAGGCGTAAACACAATCTACTGTAAAATATCAGAGATAGTTCGATCAAGAGAAATATTCGGAACCATTTGCCTATGTAGGAACCACACACAGCCACTCTCCCACACATCATCACCAATATCTAAGGCGCAAGTCTGAACTGGCGCGAAGATTTAACGGGTGAGCTTTGTGACATAATCCTCAGAAATGACGTGCTGACAAGACCCTCTGGCGCCCACGCCCGCGCCGTTTGGCTGCTCCAGTCGAGACGCGTTACAAATCGGAGCAACCCACTGCTGTGAAGACGCCAGGCCGAAACGATGGAACCGGAGCCGAGCGGGAGAATGCGAGTCGTAAGATATGGAGACCAATTGCAGCAGGTGTTGTTGGTGAAGCTGCTTCGCTATATGTATGGAGTCTCCTCATTCAGAGACATAATTGAAGAGATTGACCATCTATTGACTTGATTGAAAGGACTCTTATTACCCGTGAGAAGCTCCAAGTTAATTATATATACATCGCAACATAAGCTCGGTCTCTTTTGAATGGCTCCGTCCGCGACCAACGGCACCGAGCCGTCTACCTCGACGGCTGCCGAATTTGGCCCCAACACCAGGGTTGCTGTAATTGGAGCTGGAGTCAGCGGAATTTGCACCGCTGCATACCTGCTCAAGAACCACGTCAACGTCACTGTATTTGAGCGATCTGGTTTGACCTCTGGAGTATGGCATTATGACTCCAGGGTTCCAAACAGCGCCAGGTACCCCAGTGAGACACCGTCCGCTGGAGACTACGAAGTGACGAAACCCGGCCAATTCTCTGTCAAGACGCAGAACGGAAACTCTACCCATGAGCTCGACACCAGCAATGAGGATAAGCTGCAGACCACGTTCTCGCCTCCGGGTCCTTGCTACTCTGGCTTGAGGAATAACGTCCCCACGAGTCTGCTGTATAGCAACCTTGGACCCTGGCCAGAAGGAACCGAGGAGGTTACCAGTCACTACAACATCGAGAGCTACCTCCAGGGTCTCAGTTCTCAACACGGTGTCGACGACGTGACTGTCTTTAATACTCGTGTCGAGGACGCAAAGAAGTCAGATGACGGTCGGCATTGGAATCTTCGAACAGTCACCCTGTTAAAGGGCCCTGGAAACCCAAAATTTGTCGAAAGAACATGGGAGTTTGATGCTCTCGTTGTCGCATCGGGTCACTACAACTTACCTCGAATCCCCGACACGCCTGGTCTCTCAGAATGGAAAGCTCGATCTGGGGACCGTGTCATTCACACGAAGGAGTATCGTCACCCAGAGGCATTCCGCGACAAGACCGTCCTCGTCATTGGAGGCGGGGCTTCGGCGATGGACGTGTGTCGCGAATCTACTGGAGTGGCGAAGCGTGTTATTCAGAGCACACGTGGTGGTGCTTTTGATCTGCCAGAGTCCATGCTTCCAGAGTCTGTCGAACATGTCGGAGGAATTGAGAAGTTTGTGCTCAGTTCGGGAGATTCTGTCAAGGCAGATGGTCCCATTCATGGCCATGTTGTCTTAAAGGACGGACAAATCCTGGAGGACATCGACTATGTCGTCCTGGGGACAGGTTACTTGACATCTTATCCATTCATCAAGCAATACCACGCCGATTCTCTGCCCATCGACAAAGCCACACCAGACGTTCTCGTAACGTCCGACGGAAACATGATGCATCACCTTTACAAGGACATCTTCTACATCGAGGACCCTTCGCTGGCCTTTATCGGCGTCCCGTATTACTCAGCCACCTTCTCCCTCTTCGACTACCAAGCCCAAGCTCTCGCGCGCGTCTACTCCGGCAAGGTAACGTTGCCAAACCGAGAGTCTCAGCGAGCCGAGTACCAGAAGCGCGTGGCCACGACACCCCGAGGGCGCGGCTTCCACAGTCTGGCCGAGGACGGAGCCGAACCCGCGTACGTAAAGGATCTTGTTGAGTGGGCAAACTCGAGTCTTGTTGATAAGAAGATTGAGCCGTTGAAGGGGCATTCCGACCAGTGGCTGAAGACGTACTGGGAGGCAAGAGAAACTCGGAAGCAGTTGAGGGAGAGTAAAGATCACCATCCAGAGGCAAATTGGCCATAGATTTACATTTACAATAAAATCTTCTTGTTCTAATCAATTATATCTCGTTCGAAAGATGTGTTCATGCGACAATGTAGTATCGCAAATGATGCTTTATTTAATTTTAGAACTGCGTGTCGTGTTTAATCGTGGGCTTCTGAAGTCACCAATTCAGATCTCTGAGTGCGCCTAGAAAAACGCTAGATTGCTATTTGGGAGGCCTACGGCTGTTTTACAAGTTCCCTCTGGGTATATTCAATTTGCTCTGCAACCCTCCGTCATGCAATGACCCTTCACCAGTTTGATCACACAAGGCTGTCGTGCGAAAGTAACTGTGAGAAAACCTCGAGCATTACGCTCGGCGCCTTCTGCAACTTGTGAGGAGAGCCAGGCCTTAGACTCGGCCTTTTCCCATGTCGCCGATCACTGAATATACTTGAAATATGCAGATCATGAATGAAATAAAGGCAGCAGCCGAGAAATGAAGCCCCTGTCAGCCATGGTGATGTACCCTACCTAACTAGAACGTGGAATGGCATGCTGGAAGACAGCTTTAGTACTTGGAGAACAAGGAACCAAGCCGCCTTGGCTTTTCTATTCCCTATAGCAACCTGGTCCTTCACATGAAAGAACGCGTCACGATTTTCTGACTTTCTTGCGACCTTTTCTCTCGTCTGGGAAACTGGGGTGCATGTTGGAATCCGGGGTAGCAGCTCGGAGTGGCTGCGGGGGCAGTCCCCGGAGAGCGTTCCGCAGGTTGCCAGGCAGTTATGGATAGGTAGGGATAGAGGTCTCAGCCATGAAGCCACAGGCTAAAACAAGGGAAAGCGCTTGCTCTATGCCTTGCTCTGTGCTGGAAGCGTTTAATCTCGTAATTTCCTCGAGCCCTTGCAATGGCGACGTAATTCTCTATCCGTTGAACATCCAAATCAATGTCGCCTACCACCCATGTGTCGATGGTGATGCTGAGGAAGTCTTTCCACCATGGAGCCAGCTCTTCTTATTCCCGTAGCTCCATTCTTGCAAAACCACAAGCACGCAGTCAGCCTTGGCTTCTCAGCCCCAGGCAACAGTGTCGGATTGTGACTCGCCGGTCCACAAGGAACTGTCGCCTTGGCTCAAGCTGGATCGAACGCCGGGGCACAAATTGTTCCCTGGCAGACTCGGCTTATCGTGAATGTATTCACGGCCTGAATATGGGCTGGAATTAGGCAAGACTCATCTAATAAATGACCCAGCTCATTCAGACTTCCCCGCCTGGACCGATAAGTACACCGGCTCAATCACCTTCTTCAATTGAAGCGATATTCACTCACCGACTCACAATCCCCTTCTTCAAACTCGCTCGTCCATACTTGATCTAGACCAGCCACTCACACAATGACCAAATCTGACCCTCTTGCTGGCATTGACTCCATCGACTGGAAGTCTCTGGACCATGCTTATGGCCCAGCCGATGATGTCCCCGGCCTCCTACGAGAGATCCAGTCCTCCGATGCCGATGTCCGCGACCGCGCATACTGGCACCTCTACGGAAACATCTACCATCAGGGCAGTCGATATCCTGCCACTTCTGTTGCAATTCCTTTTCTCTATAAACTTCTCCACCACCCCGACACACCTGACAAACCCCAGCTTATCCTTTACCTTGTTGACCTCGCCATCGGGCTCACCTCGACTGGTACACCCATCGGCATGGACATTGCCGGCTGGCTGGAGCACATCCAAGAAGTCCAGAAGCCTGGATACCTCGAGAAAAGGCAAAAGGAATACGATGAGGCGAAAGCAAAGGCGGATACAGCTGCGAAGAAAGCGTACTTTTTCATTTTGCAGGAGCCTTCCAGGGAGATTGAAAGCAGTCTGGACGAATACAGGGCTTATGAAGCAGTGCAAGCTGGCCTTGACTCCATATGCCAATTTTTGAACCACGAATCGGCGGCTGTACGGACAAGAGCTGCGTATGCGCTTGCGTGGTTTCCTGCCGAGCAGCAGAAGATCAATAAGGCCCTCTTCAATCTCCTTGACCAAGAAGAAGACGTTATTGTTCGGGCGACAGCTCTGTTCTCGCTGGCCGTCGTCAAAGCTATGACGGGTGATCTCTCAGAGGATGCCATCACCGAGCGCCTGCGACATGTCTACGCCGACGAGGACTCGAATGAGTTTGTGCGATGGATCAGCAGCGTGGCCCTACTCAAGCTCAGGTCTGCGACGCCGGAACAAGCGTCGACCGTCATGCGCAAGCTCACCGACCCGACGTATCTCGCAGAGTACGAGCCATCGAAGAACGAGGGCAACACATTTCCATTCGTCCGCGGAGTTCCCAATCTGGAAGCCCTGGCAGCTTTGGAGACGAGTCACCTCAAAGGAAGTGAACATCCCGAGCTAGCGAGAGCGCTTTTATCACAAGTGGACAAAGTCGACGTCATGAACAGCCTCACCCTCACGGAGGCCGCCTTGAAGATTGTGTTTGACGGGGTCAAGCCAGCCGAGGGCGCAGGTTACGACAGCTTCAGCCCTCTTCAGCAGGAATTGGTCAAGGCCTTGGGCAGAAAGCAGGGAGGCCGTTCTCACTTTGCCAATTTTTGCTTCATCTTGAAAGATTGGAATCTGCCGGAGGATGAGGAGCAACTCCGTGAGTTTTTGAGGGATTCGGACGCGACACTGAGCAAACTGTAGATGAGGCGCGTTGTATAAATTAATCGCTCAATCGTGAAAAGTAATAGACTCATCAGCTACAAGTATTCATTGGGCCAGAGTAGCTTATGCTGCTAATGCCCGCCCATTCCCTCTTCATAATACCATTTCGTTACTTGTAATTGACAACGGCACCAAACGTATCAGCCTGTCCCCAGATCCCCTCTCGCAGGCAAGAAAGCTGCACAATTTGAGAATGGTCCACAAACAAGTTGACATCTGCCCCAAACTCCCGGATGTACCAATTGAACACCTTGGGATCAGCAGCTTCAAACATGACCTTTTCCTGAGGGAGCTCTCTCAGTATCTTCTGAATGACATCAGTCCTCCACTGTGCGACATTCTCTGTGATGCCCTCGCTCTCAATCATGATGCGCTCGACGCCGGCATCTATGAAGCGGCGGCCCATGTCAATGATCTTGGACGGATCAGAGGTGCCCAGCGATGAGAGCTCCGAGACTTCAGTATCTCCGCCCGCGCCGAATCGAATGCCGCATTCGGGCTTGGCAATCAGGCCCTCGGCGTGGACCTTTTCGACGAGACGGAGCCAGTCGTCTTGGGGAATGGAGAGGAAGCCGGCGGAAATCTCAATGACATCGAACCCGACGTCCTTGCATTTCTTCAAGTAACGGTCAACAGCCAATTGAGGGTCCGATTGAAGAAGAACATGCTCCATCCAGCCTCCCTATAACATTGTTAACATGCTGAAGGTTGTTATGGAGGGCTCAAGATACACACAGTCGATACGTAGACGTCATGTTCATGCGCAAGATCAATCAACTCTCTCAATTTATCCTCGGAGAAGAGAGAAAAAGAACCGCCCGCAAACTTGAGTCCGTCTACATGATGTCCCATGCTGGATGTTTGGTTAATTACTTCTCTGGACAAGACGATGGTACGGCACTCACGTCTCCAGCACATCCTGCAGATAACGCTTGCCCATGGCCGAGTAATAAGGACCACGAATCTCGGTCACACTGGTCTTTCTCGGCTTGGGCGGGCGACCATTGTGACGAATAAATCCAAAGCCTTTATTTTTATCTTCAAGGAGGATTGGCGCTGCACTGCGAAGAGGTCGCGACGATGAGAGCGGTCTGGCAGTGAGTCTCTGCGACAGGGCCGAAGGAGATGCCGATTTAAGAGGACGAGTAATACGAGAGGACATCATTGTGTAATTTTGCAAAAGATATTTGATCAATTCAATAAATTAAAGGAGACGATTGTCTTTGTGTTCCTGGCTTGTGTTTCCTCTGCAGTCTAATAAATATTCACACGTCCTCGTTGACTTCATACTGCAACATCTGTTTCGCGGTCCATGACATCACAAGGGTGCAATTGATCTCAGAATGATGCAAAAGTGCGACAGAAAGTAAGTCAGGATTCGACAGATTCAGCAAAGATAAACAGAATGCCGCCTCTGTAAAGAAGGCGGAATAGAGTGAACAACACAGATTTAACATCGGAGGTTGTCGCAGGCGCAAGTGACTACTAGCTAGAGGTGCATGTCAAATCATGAAGCGATTGTCAAAATGTGCAAGCAAAGCACTAAAAACAGTCTCAGCAGCGTCGAATCAGGGCAGCCCATCGTGCGCGCATGCTGATCCCTGTCAGCTCGGGGGTCCAGCTGCGGACGGCCATACGGCACAAAGTCAGAACCGTACGAGAACACAGTCAAGTCACCAGGCATCAGACGCCTCTTCTCATTTGGAAGAATATGGGAATTTGCATGCAGATTGTGACGACTATGCTTCACCCTTGCAGGGTCGGCTTTGAGGGAGGCGCAGGTCTGCATGCAGCGTAGCATTGACTAAGCCAAGCCACTGCTTGTGAGCCCTCGGAACGAATGGATATTCAAATCAGGAATACTTTGGCGAATGCAAAGAATGATCTTCACGGCGGGATTACTCTGTACTCTATCACCAACACAGCCCTCTGCTACCCAAGCTTCCTTCGACCGCTGCACCTCTGCCGATACGAACGTATTTTCCACATCTTGCCCATCTGGTAAAGGAAGGCCCCTGTGCCTCCCGTATTGGTATTAAGCGGCGGCTGCTCACCCACGTCCCAGGCGGCTCGAGGGGCCGAAGCAGCATAAGTTCATAAATAGGTCGACAGAGCTCCGTAGCCAATGAGACAGAGAGGTCTTCGCCACATATGGACCGAGGACTTCGTTTCACATCGATCCACTACCGACTTTCTCGTGGAGCCATCTGTTGGATTGGGCGCTTAGATGCTCAGTTTCAGTACTCTATTTGGTGCTGAGGGTAGTATCCGACTCCTCTGCGGGGATAGAGTTGTTGGTTGAGCCCTGTAATTGCGAATCCTACGGCCTAGTGCAACGATGGCCCGGGTCCCTGTGCCAGGGCTAAGAAGTCAAATCCGAAGATATTTAGTCCAGTCGAGTCTGCCCTTTGGATGGCTTGCCCAAGGTGTCGTAGAGTTTACGCTCATCGACTCCAACACCATGGAACGTGACGCATCAGAGGAGCGCTCTACGGAGCGGCATGGTCTCGTACCTGATGAGATGACGGTCAGCCCAGTCTCGTCGGTGACCCAGATCCCCGAAACCCAAGATCAAGAGGCTCAAGAGACACAAGAGGCTCAAGAGAAGGTGTCCGACGAGACGAGCCCCGAGACAATGGTGCAATGGACCATGGAAAAGACCCAGCCGACCCTGATGTGCGGCCTGTTTCTACTCGGCATCGTCACCGGAATATGCCATCATTTCTTCTACAACTCGCTCTCTGGCCAAGCCGTCGAGTCCACCAGCGCGCAGCAGTGGGCGATTCGACTGGGGACGTTTCTGGCGCTCATGACGACCACGCTTTTCCGGATATCAAGCACAACCGCATACACGCAGTATATATGGATGCTGTTCAAGTCGAATGCCATGACTGTGTCGGCTATTGACAAGGTCTTTGGGTTGACTTCGGATCCTCTCGGTTTCTTTAGCCTTGAGGTGCTCAGGCTTGCTCCTCTGGGCTCCTTGCTGGCCCTGGTCACCTGGTACGTCCTACGAGAATTTGTAGACTAGACCTCTCTTCTGACTTGTGCAAACCAGGTGTCTTTCCTTGGGAGCCATCACTCCACCAGCTACATTGTCTGTCGCGCTTCACAACCATTCCGTTATAGAGCACCACAACATGCCCTCTTTCAATTGGTCATCCACCTGGACAGTTGATCAATCTGCTTCTGCTCACATGTTCAGCTATCCTGATGTCCAGGGTTCCATCTTGGCAAACGGCTTGCAGATTGCCAACCAGGGTAAACCAGATTCCTTGTCCGCCCCCGCGTCGAATGCAACCTTCAGCATGTCGTTTCATGGCCCAAGTCTAAAGTGCATGCCGCCATATTCCAACCAGACAGTTGGTTTCCAGAAGCTTGCAAACAGCTTCAAAAACCGGTCCGGGCTCTACGTGGCCAACCCAAAAGCGATGCCGGAGGGTGATGAACGCCCATACTATGTCTTGTTGTTTACCGCTTTCTCTCCAACAATCGATGTTGCTGGTCGTGGCAACTACGAGGCCGACATTGGCAATCTCTCTACTTCGATTGGTCTGAATGGTCAGCAGATCTGGGTTCAGACCTCCAACGTCAGTCTTGTGTGCTATTTATGGAATGCCACCTTTCACATCGAATACATCTATGAAGACAGGGAACCGACAATACTACAACATTCGGTTAAGCATACTGCCAAATGGTTCGACACTGGCTATCTGCAACCGAGCGGATATGTAAATGACACCCTCATCAACGAGCAATCTGCATATATAGGCATGTTCGAGACGTACATAGCTGCCATTGCCGGAAACATTACCGCCAAATACGGCACTGGCGGTACCAGCCTGAGGATCCAGGAGACCTCGAGCAATATCATGTCGACTCCGTTGTTTTCGTGCGAGGAGATTGAAAACAACTACTGGATGACAGCCGATTGGTACGACAACAATGCTACCGTGGCCTCTAGTCCATTCACGGGCACCTTGGAAAACTGTCGCAACAAAACGCTCGACCGCGCCATTGAGGACATGGCCAACAACATCACTATAGGATATCTAGCTCTCAACGACGTAATGTAAGTTTGCCTGAAAAGAAACCCGGGGCCTACTTGAATACTAAACTAACGGTGTTGTAGAAAGAAGGACGTCAGAACTGCAGTCAACGTGACAACCTCACGACAGACATACGAGTACTCGCAAAGAAACCTCGCCATATCCTATTTCGTGGCAGGCTTCTTCACCTTGCTCGCCGCCCTTGCCGGCCTCTTCTCCCTGAGGCACAACGGCGTGGCGCACAGCAACTCCTTTTCCAGCGTGGTCGGGACGACGAGGAACCAGGACCTGGATCTGCTTATGGTGCAGAGCGGCATGTCACTGGGGGCCAAACCGAGTAACCACGCCTACAAGCGCGTCAAGCTGAGGTTTGGACTGCTCACGCACCCGGTCGAGAGCTCGCTGAATCCGACGCTGGAAGCTAGGGGAGTCAGACATGCGGCTTTTGGGTTGGATGAAACTATTGAAAAGATCAAGAGGAATGATGCATGCTACTAAGAAAGAATCGGGGGAGTATGTTCGTTATTGAATTGGACTTTTGGTAAAGCATGGAGTCGGCGTTGGTATGGTAGAGACAAAGGATGAACTTTCCCGGCTTATTTAGGCATAATGATTCATGATGATCGTTCAGTCGGTCAGCAGAACGCGTAACGAGATGCTCTATTAGCTTGTATCAAAAAGAACCCTAGCAGAGCCCAGGGAAGAGAAGTACGTGCTTGGTTTACAGCCATTGATACCGGACTCTTGTCAAGCAAAGAGATGCACTAAGTGTGGCGTCGAGTAACCATGGAATCAAGCCTCTGTGAGTTCTTACTTATGTTGGCGACAAGTCTAGCTACCTATATTCATTCACTACCTTGAAACATCTTTATATAAGCTGATAGGGAGGTTCGATCGTGGTCTGGGTCCCTACCGTGTATAAACCAAGGAGGCAGACATGATGCATGACTTAAATCGAGATAATGAAACAATCATCCCGGTGCTCCTCCAGTCATTTGGTCTTCGGAGGCGCAGACCACAGGGTCAAAGAATGGCCTGGAACTGGATTACGACAAGGATACGTTCAGCTCAGGTCATCTAAGCTACGATGTTAAATTGAGTCGTGTCGGAAGAGCATGTAAACATTTACGTGCTTAGATAGATTTTCAGCCGTGAAGGTTCATGACCCGTTGTTCAAAACTACGAATTGGTCATCGAATAGACTCTTTGAGGAAGATCTGCTCATGACGGAGCAATAATTTGAGCAGAGCTATGAGGCCCATGAGAACCAGGGAAACGGCTTCATAAATCCCGCACGAGTCTTGGCTTCATGAACCGCTGTGAGAACGCCCCTCATGTGGAGGTCGGTGAAGAAGTTCTCATCATGTTTTTAGACGAAGGATCCATGACGGTGTGAAGATGAATGCAGAACCAACTTGCCAAGATATCCTCCCCAACTCAAGGCAGGCATCCTTCAAGTCCTCGTGGTTGGCTAGGTCAGGTTCATACCAGGACATGACCTTAGACTTAAAGAATAAGCATATTCTTTAACTCGAAATGGTCTGCATTCCCGCATTCAGGTGGAGATGATCGTAAGGATGTGCGTGGTGAGTAGACACCTTGATGGGCTCGCGAGGTCTGGGCAGTGGAACCCGAGAACCCGGATAGCAAGGCTACTGACCTGACGGTTGACAAACAGGTTTGCTCAAAGATGCTCCGAGCCGTGGGCTGCAGCATTTACCGAGTCTTTATTCGTCGGAACCTCGGGAACTCCGTCTAGGGCGTTGGTTGGAACCCCCGCGCAGAGCCGACAAACATTGTCAATACGGAGAACTTCAGCTCCACCAAGTTGAGATGAACAAACCATTGTGGTTGCTGAGCCAAGAAATTCAGGCCGAGAATTGGGGAGAAGAGAAGGTATCTCGGCTGGACTGATGCGGCCAAGACCTTACCATGTCATTGGGTATGGGTATGATGATCGTGGCCGGGCAAGAGACGACGAACAGACGAGGACACATCTATAAATACCCGCAGACCTACATCTCATGAATCGAGTCACACTCATCAAGCAGCTGCCTAACGATCTGTCTATCAGTCCAAGTCCAAGATGATGTTCAAGTCCTCCGCCACCGCTCTCCTCCTCGTCTCCGGCGCCATCGCCTCTCCCATCGCCGCTCGCGAGGAGACTGCTACCAAGACGGTGACCGCCTCTCACTCATCTCAGACTGCGCAGGTATACGACTGGTCCGCCGACTGGGACAAGTCCTTCTTCATCCACCAGTCCTGCAACTCGACCCTGCGTCGCCAGCTGCAGCATGGTCTGGATGAGGCCGTCCAGCTTGCCCAGCACGCCAAGGACCATCTTCTGAGGTTTGGAAACGACTCCGACTTCACGAAGAAGTACTTTGGAAACGGCACGACTGCGTATGCCATTGGCTGGTACGAGCGCATCATCAACGCTGACAAGACGGGCATGGTCTTTCGCTGCGACGATCCCGATCGCAACTGTGCGACTCAGGATGGCATGTCCCCAAGCTCTTTTTGCATCGACTATAGACTGACTTGACTTCCAGAATGGGCCGGCCACTGGCGAGGCGAGAATGCCACCTCGGAAACCGTCATCTGTCCTCTCTCCTTTGAGATCCGCCGCTCCCTCAACTCGGTCTGCGGCCTCGGCTACACCGTCGCCGAGTCCAAGCTCAACACCTTCTGGGCCACGGATCTGATGCACCGCATCCTCCACGTGCCCATCGTCAGCGAGTCCGTCGTCGACCACTACGCCGAGGACTACGCCGAGGTGCTGGAGCTGGCCAAGACGGATCCCTCCAAGAGCCCCGTCGACAGCGACACGCTTCAGTACTTTGCCATTGACACGTATGCGTATGACATTGCTGCACCAGGTGTTGGGTGTACTGGTGAGGTAGAGGCTTCGCAGACCACGGGCGACAAGGCCAGCGAGACTACTGAGGCTGCCACGGTAAGGAGTGGACGATGATTTGAGAACTGGATCATGTCGGCTAACGTGAAGTGCAGGAGTGTCATACTCATGATAATGGGGACGTTCACTGCTCCTAAGCAAAAGTGTTGCGGGTGTAGTTTAATTTGGTGGATATTAATCAATACAACTCAATCGCCCCTAAATATTAGACAAGTTGATCACTAGGTACCTAGATAAGTATGCTCACTCTGTGACGTTGAAATTTGTGCTGAGCAATAAAGGTGAGTCGCGTGACTTGCATTGTTTTAACGAGATGGCAAGACGTCGTCTATGTATTGCACAATGTCGAATATGCCGGTGAGTATTCTCAGTCTATAGGTACTTTATAATAATTTTGTTGCATTACCATCTTCCGAATGCAAGTCATACCAAAACTTCACTGCAAGTCCGTCATTGCGAATTTCTTAGGCGAGATGCCCGATCGCTGACGCTCGTCATTTCGCAGGGCAGATGCAAGGGAAAAAGGAGACGGAACAGTCTGGGTAGCGAATGACAGTACAGCAAACGAGATCATATCATTAATTGCCTCAGATAAAGCAGCAAGTATCCAGCAAAACTTGGCGCAGCGGCGTCGTACAACTCGCATTCGCGGTCCATTGAATAATCCGACGTAAATGGGACAGATGGAACCCGTCGATTCCAGCCACGACAGCCAGCATCCCACGTCACCAAGGCCAGCGAGTGGAACCACAGAGATGGCCGGACGTGGTGGGGTTGGGCTGGGCCGGGCATCATCATGTTCCGAGTTGTCCGTCTGTGAAATATTCACAGGGTGGTTGTTGTACACGTACTCCATGAGTAGAGGTCGGCTCTGTTGAAGCAGCAGGGAGATTCAGTCTAGCACTCTTGACAGAACAACAGGAGTCCCCGAGCTTGATAAACCCCCTCTGTCCATCACTGACTGATCGTCACCTAGCGGGTAAAACAACCGCCCAAGTTCCCCACAAACACCCATGAACAAGAGCCCTTCTGGCCCCTGAAGCACCCCAAACGGTTGCCTGCTCTTCCCGTCCGTCCCGGGGGGGAACGTGCTCTTTTCCTCATCCGTACGTAGCGTTATGGCCTCATCGTGGGCTAACAACAGCCACCAACGTACGTGGGAAATCAAGGCCTCTCTCGCTAAGACACATTGGCCCTGTGGCTCGCCATCTCGCTTTCATCAAACTAGAAGGGGAACATGTGCGAATCTTCCTGCTCCAGTGCTCTCGTCGTCTTGGGCCAATGCATTGCGCAATGACAGCTGTCACTCGTCCACCCTGGCCTACGCCGCAGGGGGTGGGAAGCCCCGCCGGTAGAGATACAGCTCAGGTGCTTTCTCACCCAACAAGGAGAAACATTCGAAGCTGGCTGTTGACCGCTTATCTTTTTTTTTTGTTTTGTTTTCCTTTTTTCCTTCGTGACTCCTTTTCCTTCTTCTACCCGGCATCCTTCTCCCCCCGCCTCTCCCGGAGACTTCTTCCCTTAGCTGTCCTGCCAGCTTCGTCTCCCAGCCATGGCGTCTCAAGCAAACGGCCACGCCCACCTGACGGGAGACATTGACTTCATCCAGACGCCTCCGGCTCCCAAGGATACCCTCGGGACGGGAAAAGCGTGTGGAGTGAGGGTGACTGATGTAAGCTCCAGCTACATGTGCATTTGATATGATCAGATATTGGCTGCATTGGTGGTGGACTCATGCGGTGCAGAGCTCGCTGACAAAGAGGCAATCAAGTTCCCCGCCATCAAGAACGCTCCCTTACCTGCGGACGGTCCCGGCCACGAGCAATTCTCCAACACACTCCTCTTCGGCGCTCTCTTTGGAATCCCAACATGGCTTTCGTGGAAATTTGGCGGTGGATTCAAGCTGACTCTCTTCTTTGGCATCTTCACCACGATTCCGGTGCTCATCGTCATCTGGACCATCCTGTCCACCGTCAGCCCTCGCATCAACGAAAAGGTCCAATTACCCGGTCGACCCGTGGAATACTACTTGACCTTTAAGAATCCCTCGGATAAGGCAAGATGGAATGGGCGACACCGGATCCCGTTGCAGACTTTCTTCGAGCTCTACTTCAATGGCGATGTCGACTTCAACGGGGATGCGCTCGAGGTCATGGAGTATCGACACGAGTGGGCGAGGTTCAACTTTACAATTGATCTCTTCCGCTACATTCTCTTCACGTTCGCTCCCGATGTGATTCTGCACAACCGATCACAGGACCATGACCAGGTCCAAACAAACTACGACCACGGAAACGATCATTACGCTTGGTTCCTCGGCCCTCGTATGATCTACACCTCGGGCATCATATCCGACCCGACCCGGGAGGAGACCCTCGAGGAGATGCAGGACAACAAGATGGCCGTCGTCTGCGAGAAGATTGGCCTGCAGGAGGGCGACCGTGTGCTCGATATCGGCTGCGGCTGGGGCACGCTGGCCAGGTTCGCGAGCGTCAACTACGGCGCCCGCGTCACCGGCGTCACGCTCGCCCGCAATCAGACGCAATGGGGCAACGACGCGCTGCAGCAGGCTGGCGTTCCCGCGTCCCAGAGCCGCATCCTGTGCTGCGACTATCGAGACATTCCCGACGCCAAGTTTGACAAGATTACCCAGCTGGAGATGGCCGAGCATGTGGGTGTTCGTCGGCTGACCACCTTCTTCCGACAATGCTACGAGATGCTCGAGGATGATGGAAGCATGTATGTCCAGCTGTCTGGTCTGAGAAAGGCGTGGCAGTACGAGGACCTGATTTGGGGTTTGTTCCTGAACAAGTACATTTTCCCTGGGGCTGATGCGTCGACCCCGTTGGCCTTTTATGTCGCCTGCCTCGAGGGCGCTGGATTCGAGGTCAAGAGGTAAGATCCTGTGGCAAGCATTCGAATGAACAACGAAACTAACCGTCATTTTCTCGTTGTAGTATCGACACTGTCGGTGTTCACTACTCTGGCACTCTCTGGCGATGGTACCGCAACTGGCTCGGAAATGCCGACAAGGTCAAGGCATCTTATGGCGTGCGCTGGTACAGAGTAAGCAGTTTACAAAAGCCCACAGCCACATGCATTTTGCAATCTAACATTGATCCAGATCTGGGAGCTCTTCCTCGCTTATTCCACCATTGCTTCCCGACAAGGCTCCGCCACCTGCTACCAGTTCGTCGTGGTCAAGAACCTCAACTCGACCCATCGCATCGAAGGTGTCGCTTCCCAGCATGGCCTGCTAGGCGCCATTGCCGCAAGCAAGGCAGCTGGCAGGAATGTCTTGGCCAAGTAAGGTGGATGGATGCGCGGTCTTTGGAGGTTCCTCCGACGGTGCCCGCCATCGTGTATTTACTGCAGTGACCATTCAATTCTATGGCCTGGAGGTAGCAGCCTCGGCCTTAATGATAGCGCTCAGCTCTTTTCTGCGTGAAGGATTGTATGGGGAGTTTTGGGCAAGGAAAATGATTTACACCCATTTGAGTCAGTCTTTGTCAGGATGTCTACTGGACGCTGGAGGATGCGGTCTGTATTCAGGACAGCATTGAGAACATACAGGTATACGGATGTTGTACGTTTAGAATATATTGTCTTTTACGCCCTAATTCTGTTTAAACGTCCGTTACTTTGTGTGTTAGCTCATAACCTGCATGATTATTCGAGGTGTCACGCGGCAAGCTGCCACCCATATTGTCGTTCAGTCTTGGGTATCATCAATGGACAGCGGGAGCTGGGACTGGACACCGACAAATTCAGTCTTTTGATCCTCATGCAATTCTTACAGAACTTTCTCTGACTTGATATGCTGCTCGAGTACGCCAAGTCTTCAACCGCATTGTGAATCCCTAACTTCCCACCGCACAGGGGAATCACTAACACGGCAAGTTCAGTTCATCAATTCATCACCATGGTACCCGTCATGTTTTATAAGATGATCGGCGTGGTCGCGAACTTCCCAATATTTAAAGTCTCGCCTCTCTTAATCATTTCTCTCGTGGCTAGGTATTTAATTCTTTCTCTCGGTGTGTACAGTTCGCGATATTGACAACCACCCTTCGCCTCACCCAGATCCAACAGCATCCTATTCCGTACAGTGAACCGTACCTGTTTCCCTTTCTGAGAGTTGTATTCATTAAGCGACGCAATTCTGATCAAGAAACTGGCCAATTATTCCATCATATCGTCACAAATGATTCTGTTAAAAGGGGACTCGGCCGACGTACCTGGAGGAGCTCCCGGGTCACCCAAGTTATCTTCGCATCATAGACATCGTCCATTCCGTGTCAATATCCACCAGCCGGCGTTGAATTGACATCTGTCTCATTGTTCTGCAAAGAATCCCGCTCTTTTATTCAGCTCTACTAACTAATAAGTGCGAGGTTCCGGCCATCAGGTTTCTCGAAAACGGGCCGCGCCGACTCCCACATGCCCGAGCAGGGCCTCTCCTACCAGAATATCGAGCTCGGTGCTGCTCAAGACCTATTCTCAATTGGGATCCTATAACAAATCTATCATTCCATAGTACAGACTCAATCGACTCTTCTTCTCCTAACGCCCCTCAATTGAGCAGTTGACGACGTACTGTGCTGTCGCCAATTGTCCCTACCATGGCAACAGTTAGACTTCAAAACAAGGAGACTATGCCAGTCATGCATCATATCTAGGTAGGCAACCTTCCTACACACTCTTGCATACAGGCACTGATGAGGGCATGCACGAACAAAGTTTGCTCACAGCCATTGCCATGTACATCCTTCACTCAACCGCCCACGTTGCTCGGCGGACACATCGGAAGGTTCCCTGTTGCTGAGGTATCAAAATAGAACTTACGTTGTGTTTCTTCCTAAGAAAATCCGCGGAAGCTTGTTATTCTTTCAGCGAGTGGCAGGGTAAACGTCACGACTCGTCGCAAGCTTGTGAGGGAAGATAAATCAACTCGGCAAGTGTAAACACCCAATCTTGTGTTTTACGTTTCTGAGAAGTTATTATTTAGGTATAATAGTTTAATACATAACCAGAACTCCTTCTTATTAATCGACGCCATCCTACATCCTGAGCCTACGACGATACTTTGGCGTGGCTGCATAACACAAAGCGTTGACAAAGTAACGCCAGGCAACCACATCAACACTTCCTTTTTTGGTAACACGAGTCGTTGAGACCCAAGAAAAAAGAATTGACACAGAATTCAGTTGTTATGAGACCTTGATGTCCTCGTGGCCGTCCGGGCGAGTGTGCCGGCAGTCAACAAAGGCGGGAGAGGCACATAATTTGTGCCTATATAAGGCGGGACTGACACCCAAAATCACCAGTGTACAACCACATCCTCGCCAGTCAACGCCTTCCTCCTTTATCGCTGCCCTTCCCTTTGGTCTTCGCTTTCCTTCCTAGCCTTTGCTTTCCCCTTCTTAGACTTTGCTTTCCTTCTCGGCCTTCGCTTTCGTCCTGAACCACCACCTCTCATCCATCATGCATCACGTAGAGCCAAACGAGATGGTTGAGACGGACGACAAGTACAGCCTTCTGGACGACCACAGCGAAGGCGCCCACCCCCTCCTCCTCCGATCTCTGTTCGAGTCCAACTCGGACCAAGAATCAGGCTACGGCCGTGATTCACTGTGCGCGCTGGCTCGAAATCGCATTCGACGCCACCTTGGTCGCGACGACGTGGGCATCTTCTTCGTTCCCAGCGGTACTTCGGCCAACGCCATCTCCATCGCGGCGTGTCTGCGTCCTCACGAAGCCGTCATCGCTGCCAGCTCTGGGCATTTCGTCGCGAGGGAAACGAGCGGCGTGGAGGCGAGTGGTCGCACGGTCATCAAGGCGACGACACGGAACGGGAAGCTGAAGCCCAGCATGGTCTTACGGGCACTCGAGGACAATTGGCATGTCCAGCCTAGGATGGTGTACATCTCGAATGCGACCGAGACTGGCACCGTCTACACCAAGAAGGAGCTCAAGGACCTCAAAGAGCTCTGCGAGGAAAAGGGGCTGCTCCTTTTCATGGACGGAGCCCGCATCGGCTCGGCGGTCACGTCCAGGGCGAGCGACGTGACGCTCAGGGACATTCTCCAGCTGACCGACGTCTTCTGGATCGGCGGCACCAGGAACGGCGCCCTTCTCGGAGAAGCCATCGTGGTCAAGGACCACAAACGGGCGGCCGATTTCGAGTCCTGCATGGAGCAGCACGGCTCCCTCCTGGCCAAGAGCCGCGTCATGGGCGCGCAATTCGCCGAGCTATTCCGCGACGACCTCTTCTTCTCCATCGCGGAAGCGGCCAACATGGCGGCCGACTGGCTCTCCAGGGGCATCCAGGCGGCCGGGTTCGCGGTGCAAGCGGCGATGGAGACGAACCAGGTGTTTGCGCTCCTGCCGCTTGCACTCATCGAGAGGCTGCAGACGAGGTTCCGGTTCTACGTGTGGGAAAAGGCCGGGTGTGACCATGCGGTGGTGAGGCTGACGACGACGTGGGCGACGCCGGTGGAAGTGATGGAGGAGTTTGTGACGTTGGTGGGGGACTGGAACGAGATTATGATGGGAGGTGCAGATGCTAATGGCAGTGCCCCCGAGGATCAGTATTTGAGGTATCGGCTTTGGTTCATTACCTCATTAAGGTAGGCATTATTTGGTGTGGCAATGGGGGGGTTCGATACTACTGGCATGTAGTTAGCAATGCGTCTACTTTTATACATGGGGTTTCTGGATCATAATTGGCCTCATCAAATCATTCTTAGGGGTTTCCTCATTTTCCTTTTGTTTTATTTATTTATTATTTTACTTTTTGATCCACTCACTCATTCCATCTATGCCTTTCCCAGCTCCTCGGCACGGTCCGTCGCAGCCTTGACAGCCCGGGCGACAATATCCTTCAAGCCATCGTTCTCAAAGCTCACGAGCGCAGCGTGGGTCGTGCCATTGGGGCTGGTGACATTCTTCCTCAGCTGAGACGGAGGTTCGGTAGCTTCGACGAGCATCTTTCCGGCTCCCAGGGCTGTCTGCTTGGCCAGGCGGGAGGCTTGTTCTTCTGAGAGGCCGAGGCTGGTTCCGGCGGAGATGAGGTGCTCGACAAAGGCGAAAAAGTATGCTGGGCCGGAACCTAAAGAGTAAAGATTAGCAGAGTGTTGGTGCGTGTATTGGGAAGTGGCTTTACCAGAAATGCCCGTGACGACATCGAGAAGCTCCTCCTTGTCTACCCACTCGGCAGCTCTGCTCACGCTGGCAAGGAGTGCTGTCGCCAATTCCTTCTCCTCGGGCGATACAGCTTCGCTGGCAAACAGACCAGAAGCACCCTCTCCAACCAGCGCGGGCGTGTTGGGCATGACGCGCACAACCGGGGGAGCGCGTCCACTACCATCCTTGAACCACTCGATGTAGCTCGATACGGTGATGCCAGCAGCAATAGAGATGACGAGGGGCAGCTTCTCCCTCTTCTCCCCCCACGCGGCGCCGAGCTCGGTGCAGGCGACCTTTGCGACCTGGGGCTTGACGGCGATGATGACAATGTCTGCATCCTTCGAGGCCTCGACGTTGTCGGCGGTGGTCCTCACGCCGAGGGCGGCCATCTTGTCTCGGTTGACGTCCCAGGGCTCGGCGACGTAGATGTTGTTCTTGGGGATGTCCTTGGCGAGAAGGCCGCCGATGATGGCCGAGGCCATGTTGCCGCCGCCGACAAAGGAGATTTGGGCGTCTTTCAGGGAGGGAGCCATCGTTCGAGGTGTGTGTCGTTTGTTTGGGTAGAAGAAGGAGGACGTTGGCGATTCTTGTCAGAGGAGGAGGGAATCGAGGTCGAGGGAGAGGAAATGTCGTCGGTTTTTAATAAAATCGTGACTCGTTGGTTGCTTCGCGCCGCCGGCCGCCGGATATTGATGGAAGAGGGAGGATGTGGCATGTGGGGTTTGTGCTGAAAGGCGGATAGCATTGGCAATTTTTGTGATACCCCGCACCAATGACAGAAGTCGACGACGTTTGAGAGTCGATGAGGCCAGTCAAAATACGATTAAATCCTTATTGGGCTTCATCTAAAGTCAAATTATTTATTTTGTTTCTTCGTGTCTATTTAATTGGCTGGTTCAACTTGATTCAGTTGTCTTGGGCTATCAGACGCCTACAGCTTCTGTATAATAAAAACACCATCTCCATCACCACGTCTCCTATCACCGATGTCGCTGCAAGCCCCTCCGACGATAGCCTCACAGCATCTTCTCCAATTGTTCAGCAACCATCCCAGCCATGATCAATCCAGACCCTTGATAGCGCCCGGATCTCACATCCGTCTACCTGTGCCTGACTCACCACGCTAAGCCTGTCCATGATAGTCTGATACTCCGCTTAACGTCGGCACATGCCCTCACCGAGAACCCCGGATTGAACTGATGGCCAAACGACGATATCCACCCAGTTACAGTGGACGCTAAACCGCCTCCTTACTGGCTCTTGATCCGCTCAAAGCCGCCATTCTTCACCCGCACTGATGACGTTGGCGAGCCGCCGGCCAGTGAGCGTTTACCTAATAATAAACTCATGGCACCATTCACCACCATTGCAATATCTCGCCGTGTCTTTGAGTATGTACGTAGATCAATGTTATTAATATGGAAATGGCTGTCTCTATTATTATTTTATTCTTTGCAACAGAAACAATAGTCGATTACGTGCCTCAGACTACTCTATGCTTCCCCTACCCTATACGTTTGGTGCCAAAGGTGAAGGCTTCGTTGCAGACACTCATTTCACGTCCCTCTAACGCCTGCAGGTCGAGGCTTCATTTCGAACTCTGTACAGTGTCCATAAATTAAGAAAGAAAGATTTAATAACTCATGATATCACGGATTACTCGGTTGTGTAATGAAGCCTCGTACATTCATCACCAACAGAATTTGATCAATTATCATAAACATGAGATCGAGTAGGTGTACACGCAAAAGTTCGCCGGGAAATCTTCAAGAGCTCAGTTATTTTTCACGAGCCTCAGACCAACGGAGTTTGTGATTCTGACGATTACGCGGCTATTCGGCTGTGACGCGACGCAGATACTCTTGTCCTCCGCTCATGTCGTCAAATCAGTCGTTTAAGAGATGACACTTGGACCTTTCTGCACCGTGACAGTTCATGGCCATATTGCTTGTATGTACAAGCTCCGCAGGCACTGAGCCATGTCTCTAGATGAGACAATTTGATGAGAATGAACCATGAAGCGTTTCGGCCATGTTCCGAAAATTATGCTCATCTCTTTATCTCCTGAGTTATTAAGAGAATCATATCGTTCTGCCTCTCGTCTATATCACGACCACCCACCGTGCTGTGAGTGGGGAGTGGCTCGCTTCCTCGCGTGACATGAGTTGTCAATGCACGCAAGGATCTTTGCATCCTCGCGTGCCTTGGCTTACCTTCGCGAGGTAATTGTGCTTCTGGAATCGCTTCGAATTGCCTAGCCTGGCTCTTCTCTGATGCTGCAATGCATCGGTTACAAGCCCGGGAGATGAGAGCAAACAGGCACACAATTGTTCCATGAAGTTCTCTAATGGCCCACTGGGTCATCTGTGGAGGCTGGTAAGAATCATTGGCCGAGAGGTGATTGTTTGGCGAGTTGCGAGGGTACCCAAACGCGGGGAATATGTGATAGGTCTGTTCTTCACCCCGCAGTGTCCGTCAGCATGGGAGATTGAAAAATCCGCCATTGGCTGATATTCGGTTCTTATTCGTATCAGGATGATCTGTAGTGTGGGCTCTTCGTCGCGGATCACAGGTCTGCCTGCCGAGGTGTCTTGAGGATGCGGCATGCATTCCGAACGAGCATGGAATGGAACGTCGCAGTCATCATCCCATGTTGTGGAAGCAGAGAGTCCGAGCACGTAGATAAGTCATGGTTCCTTCCCCTCAGCCGAGAATGAACTACATTTTGACAAGATTATCAAGATGCAGGATAATGCATCGAATGGTAAAGTATCTCGAACTGGTGGAGATGTATTATACGAGTTCCTTGATCTTGGGGTAAGTGAGGGGGAAACTGGTGGTGTAGCTCTTGTCCCCAAACGTCTTGTATCCCTGTCAAGCAACATCCTTTGTCAAGGCCGAATTCTAGGCAGTCTTTTCGCCAAACTCTCAAGGGCCGTGAGTATATATTTGGTGTAGCATTCAGCTCTATGCTCAGCGATCAGCGTTGCATCCTGTTTTGACATATCTTGGCGTAGCGAATAACCTTTGCAACGGACCGCATGCCAGTAGCGTATCTTGGTCTATTCAAGAGGAGGGCTTGTATGTTCATATTGATCAGTTGGGGGCAGAAGGTCTTTAATTCGGCCAAGGATGAATTTCACTTTGCGTGTTATTGGCGAGATCTTAGGTGGCGGCTGAGGCCCCTCCCTCATCCCCAAAACTCCGCTCCCCATGGGTTCCATATCCAAGATTGGAGCAAGCATCATGAAGACTTGTTATCCCCGTAATCGCACCCAAGGCGCTCGACTTTAGTTCGGATCGGTTTATTGTAGAGTCTTTTTACGAGCCATGTTTAGAACAAGATTTATTCGTCCGTATCTTTTTCTCAGTCCCTTGCACTCACGACCCGCCATGCTCCGCCTGAATCATTCCAACTCCCCAGCTCCGAGGCTGCCCCGCGACTTTCCCTCGACCGGTTTCGAGAGGATCGACTCATCTCTACTGGTGGAAGAGAAAAAGCTACCCTCCTACCGGCGCCAGGACTACTATCCCATGCATATCGGCCAAGTCGTGCAAGGGAGCTACCAGGTAGTAGCAAAACTGGGGTATGGTACCACCTCGACCGTGTGGCTGTCTCGAGATCTTAGGTGAGCGCTATCTCATCCCTGGAAGCCACCCACTGACAACTGCTCTTCTAGAGACGAGAAATTCTGGGTATTGAAAGTTCACGTTAATACCCTTGAATACAACAATGAATTGGCCGTCTATCAACACCTGTCCGGCCTCGGCTTGGATCACCCGGGTCGGCAGCACGTACGGCAATTTCGAGACACATTCAAGCTGAGTGGCCCCCATGGCGAGGACGACGTCTTCGTCATGCTACCGCTGGGGATGAGCCTCAGAACCCTGCAAGAGTTGCAGAAGGACAACGTCTTCCAGCCGACCCTTGCCACAACCGGTATCGACCAAACGCTGCTAGGGCTGAATTATCTGCATGAGGCCGGCGTGATCCATACTGGTAAGTAGCCCAGCGAAGCGGAGCCTTCTGCAATGCCGCTCAACTAACAAGATGAAGACATTCACTCGGACAACCTTCTCATTGCGTTGACTGACGACTCGATTCTGTCCACAGTGGAGGACAACGAGCTTCACCGGCCGTCAGCAAGAAAGTACGTTGACGACACCGTCATCCATGTTTCCCAGTACATGCTGGGAGGTGCTGGAGCCCTCACAATCTGCGATCTCGGACAGGCACGTATTGGAAAGGTGCACCGCAGTAATGCGATGCCGTTGCCATATTGTGCTCCCGAGGTCATCCTCGGCATGACCTGGGGGAGTGCTGTGGATGTCTGGAGTGTGGGACTTTTGGTAAGAAAACCCGTTACATTCTTCTTCCAATATGGCTTATCTCTTGTCGTAGGCCTGGGACCTCCTGCAGCAGGAAGGCATCTTCCGCGTTTATGATCAATCTGAAGAGCTTAATGACGCTCATCACCTGGCTGCCATGACTGCACTAATTGGCCCGCCGCCAGATGTTTTCCTAAGGAGGAGCGACAAGACGAGAAAGTACTGGAATGCAGAGGGTGAGCGGCGAGACGCTTTCAGTTATCACAATGTTGAGTCTAGATTGCTAATTGCGTTCTCGCAGGTCAATGGCACGGCCCCGTTCCTCTTCCATCCGAAAGGAAGCTCGAGTCCCTTGAAACGAACTTGACAGGGGAAGACAGAGACAAGTTTCTGGACTTTCTGGCATGCGTCCTCACCTGGCTCCCCGAGGACCGGCTCAACAGCTTCGAAGTGTATTTTCATCCTTGGTTGAGAGGAGAAAGTGGCAACGAGTGATACGAGAATGATGACGCCGTCAGTAGGGGCATTTTTTGCAATAAATGCAAGCATATACGGCCTTCTGGGGTCTGTTGTCTATTTGATTTGCTTTTGGCAGCTCGTTGTTTAACCTGGGCTATGAAAGCGTTCATAATGCTTCCAAGACTGGCTTACACATTTCGTCACACAGCCTCGGCAGCTTTCGTAGCAGTCCTCATAATAGCCCTTGCAGCAGCTCTTAAGGCAGTTCCTGTGGCAGCTTTATGCATGTACCAGGATTTATAGTAGCCTCTTGGTACCCTTACGCACGTACATAGTAGCCTGTACATCAATCTTCGAAGTAGATCTTGGAGTTCTTGGAGTAGTTTTTGTTGTGGCAGACCTTGTAGAAAACTGGAAAGTGGGGAAAAGAATTCCATTTGGACCGTAGGGAACAGGTGGTGTAGCTGTCCTTGCTGTCCTAGATAATGCTGGCTCCAACTACAACCGCGCAGAGAGATTGCGGCCTCAACTTGACGACAACCATGATACTCCACCTCTCCAATTGCCATCATGTTATTTTCCTCACGCGTTCTCTTGCACGTAGCCCAAGTTTCTCCAACTGTTATGCACCCATGGCGTGATGGTCACTATCGTTGCTGCCTGGGAGAACCGGTGTAGCCATTTGAAACCGAAATCTCGATTTTCTCTCTCAATATCCTGCCCAATGCTCATCATCCCCATGCCTGAGCAACCCAAAACGCGTCAGGAATGGACAGTTTCCGGGGTTGGAGTCCCTCATGACCCATACTCGGAGAGAACTCCGTGGCTTTGGAAGATGGGAGATGGGAGGCTGCCATGGCACACGGACTCGGGGAACCTTCCAGAATGAGTCAGTATCTCTAACGCGATTTCGAAGTAGCACCACCTCCCCCCCCGCCGACGAGAGGGGTAAACGAGGCATCATTGACCAATCTTTGCGAATGCTTATGGGCAAACTGGAGAGGAGTTGTCCAAGCCCCAAGCCCCCGCCCCCCAACTGGGGATTGGGGTAACCCCAGCACCCCGGTTTATACCCTGCCCTTCTCCTCCAAGTCGGGCGCTGGTCATGAAGGATCGTCGTCTTCTGACTCGCGCGACCTTGTATTGCTATGGGGTTATGTGACAATGTTCCCCGCGGGGCCCCAAGCTGCGTGTGTTTGAAGCCGGGGATTGGCAAATATGTGATTGGTCTTTGCTGCCCTGGTGGAAGAGCTTTTACACAGACACGTCGGACTGGAAAAGTATAAAGGTCGGCGTTTGAGCCGTGTACGTGGTTGCATTGGAGTTGGTGCCAGGTTACTTCAGACTTTTATTTGCAGATTCTGGATTTCTCTCCAAAGAAACCTTTCGTGGCTCTGTGGCTGCATAGATTCTTGAGTCCATTGCTGACACGTCCTTATTATACCTCGTTGCGATGGATCACTTCACCGATCTCAAGCTCGAGACTGAGCACAATGAGGCCGTGCAAGCCCCCGAGTGGGAGGTTCAGCCCTATGGCCCATCCGGTACGTAGATATTCATGGACATAACTTGGGTTGCTACTCACTCGCTAGGGTTCCGTGGCATCTTCAGCTCTCGATACGTTGCCCTCTGTGCGTCATTTAGTGCGATAGGTGGTCTGCTCTTTGGCTATGAGTAAGTTCTCGGGAGAACCTCATGGATACGAAAGCAGGATGAAGACTAACAAGGCTCTTAGTCAAGGTGTCATCTCTGTGACCTTGGTCATGGATGAGTTCCTGGATCGTTTCCCGGAAGTTTCTTCTGGTGCCTCCGGCGCTGGATTTTACAAAGGACTCATGACAGCCATGATTACCCTGGGTGCATTCATTGGTGAGTCTGGATCAGCCGGTTCGAATTTTGTGCAGTCGTTAACCCGTCAAAGGCGCTTTGAACCAGGGATGGATTGCCGACAAGTACTCTCGTAAATATTCCATCATGATGGCCGTAGTCATCTTCACCATCGGCTCTGCCCTGCAGACCGCCTCAGTCGACTATGCCATGCTAGTTGTCGCTCGACTTATTGGTGGTATTGGCATTGGAATGTGAGACTCCATAGCCCTTGCTGTTGCAACAAAGCGTTAACAATTCCTCAAATAGGCTGAGTATGGTTGTTCCTTTGTACATCTCTGAGATCTCTCCTCCTGAGATTCGTGGAACCCTTCTCGTGTTTGAGGAGCTGAGCATTGTTATCGGAATTGTCATTTCCTACTGGATCACTTTTGGAACCAGATACATTGGCTCGCACTGGTCCTGGCAACTTCCATTCCTCATTCAAATTATCCCCGGTCTGCTGCTAGGTTTCGGTGCCATCCTCTTGCCATTCTCACCACGATGGCTTGCCGCCGAGGGACGCGATGAGGATGCTTTGCTCAACTTGTCCAAACTGCGCCAGTTGCCCCCGACTGACGAGCGTGTCCAACGCGAATGGGTTGATATCCTTGCCGAGTCTCGTTTCCAGAAGGGTGTCACTGCCCAGCGACACCCCAATCTCGTCAGAGAGGGACCCTGGAACAAAGCCAAGCTTGAGATTGCCTCGTGGACCGACTGCTTGAGACCTGGATGTTGGCGACGAACTCATGTGGGTGCTGGCCTGATGTTTTTCCAGCAGGTAAGAAATCCCTCACATTTTTGGCAAACATATACTTACCAGCCGTAGTTTACTGGCATTAATGCTTTGATTTATTACTCCCCGACATTGTTTGAGTAAGTGATATCTCCCTTGGTTCTATCAACGCCCTACTAACAAACCAGGACCATGGGCTTGAACTATAACATGCAACTCATCATGTCTGGCGTCTTGAATGTGACCCAGCTAGTAGGTGTTGCTTCCAGTCTGACAACGCTGGATCGATTCGGTCGACGTAAACTTCTTCTCATCGGCAGCATCGCCATGTTCGGTGCCCACACAATCATCGCAGTCCTCGTTGGAAAGTACTCGCACGACTGGCCATCGCACACTGATGCGGGCTGGGCTAGCGTTGCATTCTTGTTCATCTATATGCTCGCCTTTGGTGCTAGCTGGGGACCTGTTCCCTGGGCGATGCCCTCCGAGATCTTCCCTAGCTCTCTTCGAGCCAAGGGTGTTGCTATTTCGACTTGTTCTAACTGGATCAACAACTTTATCATTGTAAGCAACCCATCTAATTAACAAGGAACCAAATGGTTAACCAGTTTATCAGGGCTTAATCACACCACCTCTTGTGCAAAACACTGGATTTGGGGCATATGTCTTCTTTGCCGTCTTTTGTCTGCTCTCTGCAGGATGGACATTCTACATTGTTCCTGAAACCACCGGTAAGACCCTGGAGGATATGGACGCTGTTTTTAAGGACTATGGTGGTTCGGATGATATGGCGACGAAGAACCGTTTGTTCGTTGAGGTCATGAGGGAGAAGCGAGGCACCGAAGTTGTCGCGTAGATTAAGCAAGCAGTGTGATAGTCTACTAAGAAGGCTGCATCAAACTACACTGGCCTAGAGAGATCCTGTTATAGACAGAAGGGCTGGACGAAGTATTAACGTAGTATGAAATGTATCTTCACGCATACAGCGGTATAGTTAATATTAGTAACTGCTGTACAAACTGGCGTTTTTGTTGCTCCCATGTTGGCCTCGAGCGTATTCTTTGTCGATACTATCGACCGAAGACTCTCTTGTAAACGTCCAGTGGGCGTACCTTGGCGTTGCTGGCTTCGTCACCTGCGTCATTGTAGTCTTCACCATTGCGCTACCTGAACTTACCGATGTCGACATGGCTCTTCTCGAAGACGAGATTGGCGAGTACGAACCCGGTCGATTCCGAAAGCAATACAATATTTTCTTCACTGTCTGATCGCAGTTCTACTATGTCGGCGCTCAAGTGGCCCCGGCCAATAACTTCATCAACTGTTGCTCCAGATGTTGGTATTAACCCTGATGAGCCAAAGGATATCGAAGTCATGACCGTGACTACTGTCAAGAATGCATAAAAGAATCAGGTAACCACTCATGTTGAGTGATTCGGAATTCAGCATGCTATTTCTATGGATCGTGTTCAGTCTAAGGTTCTGGTGATGGCGATTCTCAAAAAATTGGTAGAAGTCATCGCGTAGTAGTAGTTAGAGCAAACGAGACGTTGTCTTTTCGTCTTTTACCAGAAAGACTCATATACACGAATCATATACCAAACACCCGGTGTCTTTCCTTAGATCTCCTTTCAAGTGTCCCTTTAGCAAGAGAATCCACAGTCCAAGTCAATCTCCTCGTAACTGGGAAGAAGACCGCTTGGAGTGTTCCAGTTTCCAACACTGCAGATCAACAAATCACCACTCTTGAGTTCCGAGTTGGCCTCGCCGCTCTTCCATTCATTGTCGCCGTAACGGAACTCTGCCTGTTACTTCGTTAAAGAAACAATCGTGCTAAAACAGGAAGAAAGTATCATCACTTACGATATCTCCTTCGGTGGGATTGCCGCTGGGGAAAATGGTCGTGTACAGCTTGTCAGGCATACCGCCCTCTTGAGCCTCAATAAGGATAGATCCCTGATCCTGCCAAACCTCATCGTTTTGGAACACAAGGTATCCGTTGGCATCATACACCTTGATCCAGCCAGATCGAGTGCTGGAGTCGAGCTTGTGGTGGCCGTGGACGTGGACACCGCACCAGCCGCCAGCAAAGCGCTTCTGGATCTCAACGGGCTTAGGCCAAGTCTGGATGAGCTCACGAGGCTCAACATTGGGGGTGGTGGGAGCAGCCACGGCGGCTTGGGCCAGAGCCAGAGCCAGAGCGGAGGCGAAGATGGTGGCGGCGTGCATTGTGAATAATGGGATAGTGTTTGGGCTGATTGAGATGAACTGAAGTGATTTCTGAAGAGGTGTTCATGTGAGAATCTGGACACTTTAATACTTTTCGAGGTGACCTTTATAGATCTGTGTGGACGTCTTCCGGGGCTCATACGGGCCTTCTGTCCTCCTAGATAGTGACTTGTGATGACAAGCCCATTCCAATTTTGCTGCCATAGTATCCTCATCTTTGATCCTTCGTGTATTAAATGTAATGGTATATATTCCTTCCCAACTCAGCCCCTCCAGGATGCGACGAAGAATTGGTCCCTTTGAGATCGGCATCGGATGCTCCCATGGATCCCAGTGACCCCAATAGCCCTATGAATACAACACATTTCTCAGTGAGACTTCGATGCTCGTAGCCATCGTACAAAGGGACATCCCTGAAATGTAACGTGATGGAAGAAGTTGTTGAAACAGTTGTTATTAAGGTTAGTTTAAACAATTTCCTAAATAGTCAACTCGTCTGAAGTCGAGCACACGATGGGGATGATCCTCTCACTTATGATACGTATCAAATAATCGGGAACTCTTGAATAGACCACAGCGTGACCCGAGTTTCTTATGCCGCCTCCTCTGCCCCGGTTTATTATGGGCACGGCGTAGCAGTGGCTTAGGAGGATGCCCGTTCAGTCGAGTATGAGGCTTGGACCAGTTGTTTCACGTACATGAAGTTTTAGGCACCGATATCCTGGCCGCTAGAGAACAGAACGCATGCTTGTTTGTTTACCTGATGTTGATTTAAGACCCAGTGTTAGGTAAACCGACACGCGACCACGTTTCGTTCGGTAAATTCAGCCGAGTGCGGACCGGGTATGTGGATTGTTTGATCCCGCAGGAGTGAGGATGAGCGTAACAGATAGATGGCTGCTCGGCAACTTCAAGGTTATTTGAGCGTCTCGAGTGGTTAATGTGACTGCTGAGCCACGCGCAATGATTTCAACAGTGCGGTAGGGTTGGGTTCTCCAACTTGACTCGTATTTGTAATTAGATCACTGTTTTTATAGGAAATAATATGCTAACTGTTTGATGATGCTGGAACGAGCCTGCTCGTGTTTGTGAAGCTGGTGATAGTCAGGAATGCGCAGACATGTGCTCCTAGGATATGCAGTAAAAATATTCTTAAAAGGTCTGCCACATAATTTCATTCTGTCGCAATCGGAAACAAAATGTAGGCATTATACAGATGTTTGTCGTAGTGTCGGGGAGGCATCCATTGCTTGTATCTGAATGTAGGCTGATAGGAGAAATGACCAAATTCGTCTGTCTCTTTAGGAACGCCATATGAGACAGGGAAACCAAGATGATGCTCAACTATGACGAAGGTAATGAGGCCAAAACATTGGTATTTGGAACGGGTTCTTTGCGTTCTTTTAGACGAGCATCGATGGATGTCAGCTTTTCAGAGCCGTCGAATTCTAGACTGGACCGAGACGGTGGCAGTGACATGCTGTAGGACTGTGGCGTACGCCCCATCGACAGAGGCTTGATGGAATAATATTAAGCACAATATAAGACTATTTTGGCTATTAAAGGTTTCGACTCAAGCAAAAGTATTTGTCGCAATGAACAAAGAAAACGAACTCTCTGGGAAAGAAAATGGGAACAAAGAATGGTTGCCAAGTTTGGTACGAGGATTTGGCGGCGAATGCCAAGATGCGGCTGATACGGGCTCTGAAGCCGGATGCACAAACGAGATAATTTCATGAGTCTCTCCTTACAAAGGCGGTAAAAAGACATTTACTTATACATATATACATATAGCCATGACGGGCTTCCAAAGATGTCGCAATCTTTTGCATGGGATTTGTGAAGACATTTGGTCGACTATAACATAATTCGCCTTATCTCCTGCGGCACTACTTACTTACGAAATAAGCGATACAGACCACACTTATACGAAATTTCGAGCCGATGGCCACCAAACCAAAGGCGCTAATCGTTGGTGCTGGAATCGCTGGACTCTCGGCGGCCTGGTGGTTGGACAAGGCCGGCTGGGATTCCACCATCATCGAGCGAGCATCCTCTATTCGCGAGGGAGGTTACATTGTCAGCATTTCCGGCATCGGCCTTGAAACCGTCCAGCGCATGGGTCTTCAAAAGGTTTTGGACTGTGTGACCTACCAGTGCGACGTGAACCTCATCCGCGACAACACTGGACGCGAACTTGCGCGCATTCGATACGAGGATGTTCATGGGGGCTATGAAAACCTCGCTCTGGGTCGTGGCGATCTTGCTCATACCCTCGCCAAAGTATTGCCAGGAAGCGCCAAGATTCTATTCAGCCAGACAGTCAAGGACATTGTCGATGATGGGACAAAAGTCTCGGCGACTCTATCAAGCGGCAAGACGATCGAAGGAGACCTTCTCATCGGAGCAGACGGGATCCGCTCTTCTGTCCGCGACAAGGTATGGGAAGACGTAGACTGTCTGGAACATCTCGGCTACTCCTATGCAGTCTATGACATTGATGGTGCAAGTAAGCTCCAGTGCAGCTGTGTTTCATTCAACAGCCCGGGGCATCTGGACGTGCTGTATTCTTTGCGGGATGATCGAATGGCGGCCCTCCACATCTGGCGCGACGACCAAGCCAAGCTGCAGGAGCGAGAGCTGCGATTTGGCATCATTCGCGATGTGACCAAGGGAGGACCAAAGATGATCTCCGATGTAATTGATCGCGCAGAAGCAGCTGGCGCTTCACCTGTCATCGACAGCGTCATCATGGTCACTCTACCACAGTGGTCCAAGGGACGAGTGCTCCTCCTCGGCGATGCAGCCCACTGCCTGACACTCATCTCTGGCCAAGGAGCTGCCATGGCACTTGCATCAGCCGAGGTTCTGGCCAAGGAGCTGATGGAGACCAAGGACGTTGTACAAGCCCTGGCCAACCATGAGAAGAAGATGCGGCCCATCATTGAGCGACTACAGGGACGCAGTCGCCGTATGGCATCAATGTACATTCCCAAGAGCAAGTGGGTGTACTACCTGCGGAATATCGTCATCAGGTTTCTGCCTGCTTCGTGGGTGGCCAGGTTGCACTCAAACAGCGTCAAGCTGGAGATTGATTTGACCAAGAATTGAGGCATATTCGCAGGACGGAAGATGGAGCGACGGTCGCAGATGTTGTTAATGACAGTCCATAATAATGATTTTATTTACCATGACTGAGACTCGACTGCGCACTCGTCGGTCCCAGCATTCTGCTATTTTCTTCGGGTGGTACCTATCTTTCGTATGCCGAAATCCACGTGCAAAAATGAGTCGGTAGATGTAACACCAGGGTTCGATGATGCCTACGACGGAATACATATGCATAATGATGTCCATACTTCTCCATTATGAGCTGGCACATTGGCGTTGAAGAAAGATCAAATGCAGGGATGGGCGGTAAGACGGTTGGACGGCAAGACGGCAAGTTATCGTTCGGTGGCAAGTTAAGCTTAGGTGAGATTGGTTTTACCTAGTTAGAGGTCACAGTAAAGGATTTGTTAGTACTACGAAATTAAGCATATCTCATTAACTAAAGGCATCTTTTAGTCTGTGGAAGCGTGCTATAATTCTTCTCATTCCTTGGGTCATCCCCTGGGTCAATCACTGGAATATTGATGGGCAAGCGTCCTCACGTCCCTCTGCAGTGAATAATAATTGAAACACTCAGTGACTTTCACAGCAATCCTTCGGCGACTTCGCTTTTATGCAAAGATGACATCTGTGGCTGATGCCTCAATGGTAGCCTGTCATTTCTGTCTCAAGTCGCTCCAGTGAAGGATTCCATACTGCCAGCCACCAAGACCTGCTGATCACCAGACGTCATGCTGCATAATTAACTACAACAATAGCTCTGCTGACGTCAGTTTCGGCCCCCAAAACTCATGTGAGTGAGACTCACGCCTTGACCAGAGTCCAAAGAATTCCATGACGACAATGGCTGAGCGTTGGCTCGGATGTTCAGAAATCATATCAGAATCTGAATTCTCGACAACTCATTCCCAGCAACCAACTGCGATTCTGAGCGCATGTCAAGATGACAGACATATTCAGCGTGACGATAGAGGGCATTAAGCTGCTTCACGATCTCATTGAGAAAGCCAAGGTGGCTGCCGAGGCACAAGTCACTGTTGACAGATTGGTATGTCTAAACTATTCATCTCATCACTGATTTAGGACTTTGCTTTACGGAAAATCACCCAGAGAGTTGGGTTCTCGTCATACAAGAATGCACCTAGATGTTAATAATTTGAATAGAAAAAGGAATCAGAAAACTCCATCGAGCGAATCAAAGATGTCAGGCAACAACTTGACTCGGCTCCCCCAGATGAGGAAGTCAAGGCGCTAAAGGAGAGAATGAGGACACAAATGATCCCGGATATTGACGAACGGTACAACCAGATCAACAACAAGTTGAAGGGTTACATCGACGAGAAGCAAGATCGGAGAAAATTGTCCAAACTCTGGCACCGCGCCTGGAAAGGAGGCAACTGGGCAAAAGATGAATCCGACATTCGGGATCTGATGGACGAGATTCGCAGCGCTGAGGACAGAATTTCGCAGTGAGTTCAAGGGTTAGATTATGCCACATTCTGAGACCTGGCTGACTAGAAACAAAGAGAACTTCAGCTACTGGCCCTGCACTCACAGCAAAAAGCCCTTGAGCGCCAGAAGAAGATGGACGATGGGCTGGAATCTGACAGATTCATTCGGGTCATCCATCAACTTCAGGCTCAGAAGGAACCAAACCCTAGAAATTTCCTGGAAAAGCTAAGCAAGAGCCCTCCAGACTGGATTCTTGACGAGACACTATTCCGGTCCTGGCGACGGCGCAGTTCACATTCCGAAGGGTCGTGGCTGTGGATCGTTGGAGAAGCAGGAGTTGGAAAATCGCATCTGGCAACCTTCTTGTTTGATCAACTCAAAGTGTCGAACTTTGACGAGCCACCTCCGCCTTACAGCTCAAATGAGTCTGTTGGGGATCAAGATGAGAAGTTCCAGAGTAGCCGTGATGTTGATCAAACATCAGAAACGGCTGCTGCAATATACTACTGCAGATACAATAGCGAGGACAATACGGGAGGCACGCAGGGCATCAATCGAATTCTAGAGTGTCTACTACGACAGGTTCTTGAGAAACTACGGCTCGCGGATCCAGAAGAGCTCAAGTCCCTTATGAACAAGGTCGAGAAAGTCGTTGACCGGTACGAAACATCAGTTGAGACATCGGCTCATTCGCTTCTGAGACTCGTGTCGACCAATTTCAGCCGCGTTTATCTTGTAGTTGACGGACTGGATGAGCTTCCAGAGGCTACATCTACCGACTTTATTGCGCGACTGCGAAACTTGCGTGCTCCAAATGTATCATACGTCGTGACGTGCAGGCGAGGCTTCTTCGAGAGCAGGCAGCTTCAAAAGCCGCATTTCATCAACGCAGATAATAACGAGGGAGCCATCAGAGCCTTTGTCATGGGAAGTCTTGGAAACCAATCCTACGAAGATGTCACCATGATTCCAGACAAAAAGATCGAGAAGCTTGCTAGAAAGATCCTTGACATTGCGGATCGGAACTTCCTATGTGCCAATTTGTTGGTGCAGTACCTCAACAGTATGGACCCACGTGAATGGGAGGGTACCTTGAAAGACTTTACAGGAGGACTTCATGGCCTTATTGAACAGCTTTTTTGTCGGATTGACAACTTACCTGACGGATTTGAGAAACAAATGGGATATCACGCCCTGCTCTGGGTCACTTATACTCGTGACTCGTTGACATTTGAAGAACTCCAGCATGCCCTCTCATACTCGATTCATTCTGACAAAGAACATGTCCAACAGTTCACAAAGGCCAAGTTGACGAAAGCCACGTCTTACTTCTTATCCATTGGCGGGGACTCGAGCTACGTTTCCATTCACAAAGCTGTCAAGGACTATTGCGAGTCTGGCAAGGTCGTCAATAACATTTTCAAGCAAGCGCACGCTATCATAGCCAGAACTTGTTTGGGGTGTCTACAGGACTCGGATGAGAAGGCTGGTACTTTGGATCAATGGAGGAGGGCCGTAAGAGAATCCCCATTGATCCAGTACGCGGCTTCAAACTGGGGTTGGCATCTTGAGAAAGCAGAAGACAAGCCACCTCAGCAACCGTTCTCACGGTTAGATTTAATAGATGTCTTGCAAAAGGATCTTCACCTAGACGCGATGACCATTGGTATCCTACCGCAACTGCAGGAGATGGGAATCTGGAGAGACGAAATGTGGGATCTGCTTAAAACGCCAACTCCGCCCATCTCTGCTCTGCACATCTTGGCCTTCTTCAATCTCTCCGAGACTGCTAGGAACTGGATAAACAAGGGAAATCCTGTGGAAGGGTTCGACTCCCCCTCCATCGGTCAAACCGACTTCTCGCCTCTCTACATTGCTGCCACCCGAGGAAACCTGGAGACAGTCAACCTGCTGTTGAGTCTCGGGGCTAACCCAGCCAAGCCAAATGGGCCCAAAGGCCTCACCGCATTTGCGGCCGCAGTCAAGGCTGGTCAGCAGAGGTCAGTTGCAAGCTTGATCAAGAATGCGAAGACGGAGCACCAACAGGCCATGGTCTCTGTGAAAGGCCCAGGAGGCCACTATCCTCTTGTGGAGGCGTGCGGAAGCATCAGCTATCCAGGAGATTTGAAGATGGTCCAGAAGATTCTTGAAGTAATGGAAGACATGCCGAACGGATTAGATGTCCTTCTTAATCGCGGTGGACCAAAGGGAGGAACCGCTCTTCACAGAGCAGCTGAGGCGAATGAACCGGAAATTGTCAAGCTTCTCCTGGAATTCCCACATGCTGAACGCTTGAAAGAAATTCGAAACTATTCCGGATCAACTGCCATAAACAATGCTGGTTGGGCCTGTTGGAAAGGGGCCGCTGAAGCCATCCAGCAACTTCTTGACGGAGGATGCGATCCAACTTCCCAGAATGATCGAGGGCTGACTGCCATTCATCAAACAGCTATTCATGAAGGGCATATCGACTGGGCCAGAACTGAAGGATTCAAAGTTCTATTGCCAGTCTCAGATCTTTCCATCCGAAATAGAAGAGGCAGGACTCCCCTCCACTTTGCATGCGAACATGGTCGCCCAAACCATGTCGCTGCCATGGGCGAGACTTTGGACAGGAACCCAGAGCTTTGTTTTATCAAGGACAATCCCGGCCACACGCCACTTGGCCTGGCATCAATTGTTCCACGCGATGGCTCAAGACTCATGATTAGACAGTTTCGGGGCAGAATGCGGTGTGCTGCGCACCTAATTCCGAAGATGGGAGACAAGATATCCAAGGATGACGTAGAGCAGCTTCTCGAGACGTCCTTGCAGCACAACCAGGGAAGAGTTTTGGGTATTCTTCTAGATCATTGTCCCGCGGCGAAAACCCTCTTTGAGACTGGTGAGCCTCCTCTTCAGAAAGCGATACGGTCAGGGGGCGACACAGTGGTGGAAGCTGTCATCACGAGGTACAACGACGAAGACCTCGAAGACCTCAACGACCCGCGTAATAGAGACCTTCTCCTCCAAGTCGCACAATCTGATCATCCAGGGGTAACCAAAGTCCTCGTCGACCAAGCTGTCAAGCTTGACGAGAGAATCGGACCTGGGTCTACGCTGCGGTGGTGTACGGAACTGTGCAATGCTAATGTTGTCAATTCCATATGGGCCCAGACACCAGATGCGCTGAAATCCAACGAGTCCAGGCAGGAGGTTCTTGACTTTGCGTCTGCACGAAACCCCGTGAGAAAGCTCTGGCGTGAGAATGGGCTTCTACCAGACGAGAATTCGCAGTTTGTTGAATGCCTGAGTTCCGAGAAGAACACGGTTGCGGTCGTGTTTGGCGATAAAGGCACAGAGAGAGACAACGCCCATAGAGTTGACCAAGAAACGTCGATGGGAGCACGCAGAGGGGTATATCTCAAGTCAGAGCCTATCCCGCAAACCGCCAAGAGTGCGTGGACGATGAGACCCCGGAACTTGGATTCTTCTGATGTTGGCTAACCTTTGTCTTTCAGTGCCCATTTCCAAAATCAAAGTGTGCATCACAGGTAAGGATCAGGGCTGGTCGGATGCTGTAAAGGACCACCCTCAAGATAAGGGAACCATCAACCATAGCGAAACATGGTTCTGCATTGCTATTAAAAGAGGTAATCTTATCAGGGTTTCCAGCTTCATTTGGACTTGCTAACTCTAGGTCAAGACGGTCACATAATCAGCGAGTGCGAGATTGCCAGGAACTTGCTCAACGTCGGCTATTGGACGACTTACGAGGTCGTCTGGGATGGAATCGAGGGGTAGGCTTCATCATGAACTCGCCAGATGAGCAAGCTAACTATTTGAAGACCTCATGTTATCAGACCTGAGAACATTTCTGTGACGAAAAGGGAAAACGTTGGCGACATCAAGGCATTTGTGAATTCCATTCGGCCAGGGGATAGGCTTTTCTTGGTTGCCAAGGCTCAGTTCTACGGTTGGGAATGCTGGGTCCAAGATGCGAGCGTCAAGGTATATTACGAGGACTAGGAGTCAGGGCATTTTTCAGGATGTATGACATGGAAACTAAAGGAATCACCTATCATTATGACTTTCTATATCCTTAACACTCAACCATTGTTTTAGTAGTCGTGGCTTAAGGCCCTATTCATAGGCTCCCAAGCCCTCCCATCGCGGATAGCAGCATAAATCACTGAGATCCAAGAACCGATAGTCTTCCTCGGCCGTCCATTGATCGTTTCCCCATGCTTTCGCCCCGGGTGCTCGACGAGTCCTTGGTGCAAGGGTACGTCCAATTCCTCACGCACAAACAGGTAGAGCTGCTTTGACGCAGAGCCCAAGTGCTTGCTTGTGCTTGGGCTTTTGAAGAACTCCTCCCGCTGATGAATGAAGCTCGATTTTGATTGCTCCTCCATCTGTTTCTGGAACGCTACCAGTGTGGCTGTTGTGGGAGACGTGTCGTGCTTGCATGAATGGGATAACAGAACTGGTAGAGTCGCGTTTGCCAGTTTCTTACATCGCTGTTCAAGATCAAATGGGGTTGAAGCATTCCAAGACTCCTTCAGTGTTCTTTCAATGCTTTTGGAGAGATCCTCGTTGTACCTTTCTGGGAAATCATCGAGAAATTGTTCCTGAAGGATCGTCTTAACATCTTTAGATAGACTTTCAAGGAACGTATTGTGCAATACACGAAGGTCCAACGCTTGACAGACGACATACAAGTGAGCAGCGCACATCAATGACACCAGCTCTGTTGCCTGCATCGTATATCTTGCCGAGATCAAGGCAAGCGAGTTGATAGGTTGGTTGTGCATCTCAGCAGACTGCACATGCGACGTGACTGGATTCGTCAAGAAGGCAAGTTCCGACATGTAAGCAGCCATGTTAACATCGACGCCCTTCATCGTGAAAGACAGGCTCGGGTCGTCGGCCGCAAGGTTGGGGGGCAAGCCTTTGTTGAGGTCCGGGTTGATCAGCTCCGAGGACAGGCTGAAGAGAAGCTTTCCAATCATCTGCAGGGACAGGCGGCTTCTCTCCATGGCGGAGGCCACGGAAGCAGCCTGGAAGTTGGCTCCGGAATACACATCTCGGGATTGCACATCAATGACAGGATTGTCAGACGTGGAGTTGAGCTCGACTGTCAACTGTGATAGCACCCGAGATAAGTCTTCGAGCTGAGGGCCTAGCCATTGTGGAGTTCCTCGGAGGGCGTAGCGATCCTGGAACAATCCAGTCTTGAACCTATCTTTGGAGCTTTGTGTCTCAACGAGGTTGGATCCTTGGAGAAAGCCCAGAATGTTTCCTGCACACTCAATCTGTCCAGGGTGCGGCCTCACTGCAGCAATAAAAGGAGCAAAGCTCTCGGCCTTGCCCACAAGAGCTTCACATGACATGGCTGTCAGCATCTGAGCAAGAATGGCAAGGTAATTAGCCTCGTGAGCTGCAAGGCTTCCCACCGCGGCAGAAGCAGCGGTACCGTTGATCAGGCCCAGGCCTTCTTTCGGACCTAGGACAATAGGCTCTAAACCAGCTAGGCGAAGAGCTTCTTGAGCGGTGACTACTCGTGCATCCGGACCTTTGCTCACAAGAACAAAGATATCCGGGCTGCCTTCGAGTACGCCAGCGATGTAAGAGAGCGGCATCAAGTCACCAGATGCAGAAACAGAGCCTCGCAGTGGAATCACGGGTGTCATGCCCTGGTTCAAGAGCTCAAGAATGGCTTCGATCAGCTTCAGGCGAACACCTGAGTGGCCGCGAGCGGCATTGTTGCACCGAATCAGCATCGTCGCTCTCACCCAAGTGACGGGCATGCTGTGGAAGCCTAGGTCATGGTTTGTGGAAGTGGCGGATGTGTCGGCCTCGGTCAGGACGGCAGATTGGGTGTGCTGCAGGAGAGATGACTGCAACCCCTCGAGATCCGTTGTCCTTGAGTCGGCACTACCGCCAAAACCAGTATTGACGCCTGGTATTCACCTGTCAGATGGTCGTGTACAAGGCGTGGTGAAAGGAAACATACCGTAGACGTAGTATCCTTTGGACAGGTACTCCTCGAGGAGACGGACACTCCCCTCCATGCCTTCTGCCACACCATGCTTTGTGTCAATATGAGCAAGGCAATTGTGTCTATTTGAACCGGAAAAGTCAGACCAAAGCAGCAAATGGAGCGAGGGTGAAGCTTGAACCTACCTCGCAACAGCAACCACGCTGGCGATATCGAGGTCTGATCCATTGATGAAGATCTTTCCTTCAGACTTGATCTTCTCAATCTTGGTCCAGGTATCCCGGGTGATGCCGCTGTGCGTGTACTCGGTGGCATTTTTATGCCCATTCATCTTGATGTCGTGGAGCTTCGTACCATTGGCCTGGGCGCCGTCAATAGCTGTGGTGGGCTGGCTCAGCGTCATCTTGTTGATTGAGGTTCTACTCGCTAAAACGAGATCTTGAAGGGGCTGTAGCTGGACGCTTTGCAAGGGGTAGAAGCTCTTCTTAGCACAGCATCTCTGTATATACTCACTGGCTACCCGACACGTCAGCTGGAAACATCCGAACGGTGAAATGGGTGAGATTGAACCCACCGCATGCGCCAAGATGCCATTGTCTAGCGGGCAAAGCTGTGTTCCTTGCTGCCCTCAACAGATGCTTCCCCCTCCTTGCCCTCCACGCACTAGTTCTCCTTGGGTTAAATATCTTGCATTATCACAACGACCATGTCGTTTTCAGCCGCCTGCATGTGAAGTCGCACCGTCTCACAGACGATGGTGGAGAAACCTAGACATTGGCGAAAGACATGGCTTCGTTTAGATACTTCTTCCCCCATTTGATGCAGGCTTCGCCTCCAGTCGTGTAACCGAAGTAGCGGTGTCCAGTCACCCAGGGCCACGTCGAAGTACCAAGGAAATGATAGCAGACAAGCAGAACAAATCCTGGAACCCTAGAGTTTACGCCGGGCGGGAGATCTGCGGTGCTGATGAGGGCTCTTCTCACCGATTGGGGCACGGCAGATCAGTGGCGTCGGGCTAGAACCGCTGCTGAATGCACGGTGATGTATTTTGTCCACTTGGCTCAGTTGCTAGCAGCCAATGTCTGCAGCTTGGGCCGCTTCGCGATATATTTCTGCGGCGATCGTTGACTTGTTATGCCCGTGAGGCCATTTTCCCTAGTCTAGCTGCATCTCAGCTCCCATGGCGACGCAGCTGGGAAGATCCTTGACAAATTTGGTATTGCTGAGGACGCCTTTCAGGTCCCGATGCATGATATGATCTCTCATGGTACGGTCGGCCAATCCGTTCTTATTCTATCACGTTTACATCCGTGTTATCCCAGAACTGCTACAGCACAACCATGACTGTCCCTACCAGCCACAAGTTCCCCCCAGACCCTGTCTTGGTGAGGCTTCTCGAGGCCGCCAAACAGTACCCAACCTCCAAAAACATCATTCTTGATGATTACGGATTCGAAAAGACCTATGATCAACTATTCGGCGATGTTTTCAAAACACGGGAGCTCATCCGCAACTGTCTACCACCGTCAACTCTCAACAACGACGGACTTTTACAACAACAAATTCCCTACATATGCGTTCTAGCTTTGAGCGGGTACGAGTTTCTCGTCGCATTCTTTGCTGCGAGAGCTTTAGGTGGTGCTTGCATTCCTTTTAGTGAGTACCTGAGTGCCACAATCTCCATCTCACCAGCAACGCATTGCTGACTCAAACTCAGGCTCAGGCATTCTCCCTGAAGAGGCTTTTTACTTCCTCTCCAATGCCAAATCCTCTGTTCTTTTGTCGGGTCAAGGCCGTGAGGAGCAAGTTTCCAAGATTGCAGAGTATGCAAGGAACCATGGAGATTGTGACATTGCTACACCTACCGTGTCCCGTGAGGCAGCAGCTATATCTTGTACCAATGTCGAAATAGACAACTCGGTGCAGATAGACCCAGCAGGTCCCGGGCTAGTCTTGTTTACCTCTGGAACAACAGGTCCCCCCAAGGGTGCCGTTCTCCCCAAAAGGTTCGCTGAGTTCATGGAAATAGATGAGCACAACAGTGGGAGCATCAATTACCGTCCTCCTCACTGGATCGGTGGCGCAGAAGCTCTAATCGAATCCCTTGTGACGGGACGACAGTTACATGCAGTCAAGGAAAGGGCCGGAGCAAAGGAGATATGGGAAATCTTCAAAGAGCATCGAATCACAAACGTGCTCTTCACGCCTACCCTTTTGCGAACGATGAAGGAATACTACACAGAGCACATTAGTCATCTACCAAGTGACGAAAGGGAAAAGTATCTCACTGGGTTCAAAAACCTGGGCTATTTCCGCTGTGCTAGCGCTATGATTGCTCCGTCGGTTGTCAGGTTTTGGGTAGAATTGACAGGTATTCCGTTCATGAATGTCTACGGCTCTACGGAACTGGGCGGTGCAGCAATTCGAGCTAGTACAGACACCAAGATTAAGGTAAGCAAACACTTTTATCCATCTGCCCGATTATGTGTTGCTAATATCAGGAAGCAATCAATTGGGAGGGCATGTCCCGGTGTTAAAGTCAAGTTGTCGGAGGGCGAACAAGGAGAGATCCGGTGCCAGCATCCCTGGATGTTGACTCAGTAAGAACTTCCTACTCTTGGTAGCTTTCATCCACTAATTTCTACATAGCTATATCGGAAACGAGGCGGCCACTGAAGCTGCGTTTGATGAGGGTGGCTACTTCAAGACGGGAGACCTCGCTCGTCTTGTAGAGGGCGAGTACGTGTTTACTGGAAGAGCCACCGCCGATTGTAAGTACTCACCTCTAATTTTCAAGGCGTGTCTCACAGCCTTTGCAGATGTCTTCTTCCACGGCTACCGCATTGCCTCGCTCCGGGTTGAAAACTGTCTCACAGACCTCCCATACGTCGCGGAAGCCTACATCATCGGCGTGCCCGATCACGAAGCCAAGGAGCTCTGCGGCGCCCTAGTCCGTCTCGAAAAGGGAGTTTCCTCTTCTGAAGTGACACTTGCAAAGATCCGAAAGGACATTTCCGCAACCTTGCCTACATACATGCTCCCGACTCTTCTGCGGATCATGAAAGACGGCGAGGAAATTCCACGGACAACCTCTCAGAAACCCATCAAGAAACGGATTCTTAAGGAGATTTTTGGGTTTGAGGGATACTGGTCTGCGGATGATCCAGTACCTGGCGTGGAGAGCTGGGGAAATCAGCCAGTGCAGGTTGAGGCACAGACACGAGCCTGGGACTGGTGTGGCCTGCAGCGTTCGGATTAACTTGTCCAGTACATGCAGTTGGCTTGAGGTATCAATTGAGTGGAGGGTTGCATTTATTTCACTTTAGATATATCATCCCCGAGCACTGCTATTGCCAACTCGTTTCTTTCAGGCTTTTGAGATCCCCTGGGTCTCTTCCTCTTCCAGAGATCAATTCACTGGTCTGTCTGAGACCCTCTCTCAACCTCGTGTCAACTGCCCTGCAAACTTGCAAAGTTCTTACTCGTAGACTAATGATTTCATTTTCTGTTTCAACTAGATACCAGTGTCCTTCCACACATCTTTCTCATCCAAATATAAGGTCCTACATCTTTCCCGCCGCCTCAACTTATTCATCCCTCTGCACATGTGGCTCATATTTCATTGCCTCCATAGCAGTCACCACAAGCGTATGCTGCTTTCTCCCTAGGAACTCAACCGTCTCGACGCTGGACTTGGCGTAGTAGCGGGTATCATGGACCTCTGACGACGGCTGCACAAATTCCTTTTCACGAAATGCATCGACGTATTCATATTCAATCCTCTTCAGATCATTGACTATGTCTTCCTGCAGCCAGTATCCGAAGTATCCAGGCCATTTTTGTATCCAGGATATGTACGTCGCCTCGGACGTTTCGTAGCCGCCCTTTTCGGTGCTCATAGACGCCAAGACCACAACAAAAGCAGATACGTTGTCGGTGAGAAGAAATAAGCCGCGGATCGCTATTGAAAGCCTAGGTTTTCCCCAAATGTACATGAAGTGTCTCTTCAGGACCTTTTCTTCATCCATCTCTGGGTGCTGAGCTTGCAGGCGCCAAGGGCCATGTAGATCAAGCTGATATTTGACGGTTGGTATCTGCTCAAGGAATTCCCCGTAATATGAGGGAGATGTTAAAAGGATTCGACGAGGAACAAAATTCTCAAGGGATACGTTCACTAGGAAGCCGTGATCAGTGATCTTGTGCTATCATACCAGATGCTGGTAGATATTGATCCAAGACAGTTTATTAACGTACCAACTAAATCTCTCTGGTAAGCGAAAAACCCCGTCTCGGCTCGAGGTGCCTTTCCAGGTTCAAGTATGATCACAGACTCAATAAACCTTCTCAGAAACACTTGACCAGAAGAGTCAAGCCGTGAAGCTTCGAGCATAATGGCTACTCGTGACAGGGGGTCCTTGAGAGTGCAGCTGAGAACTGCCAGCCAATAGGGTGTCTTGTCTTTGATGTTATCCACCCGAAAGTATGATACCTTTGTAGCTTGCGCAAGTAGCACGTCAATCTCCAAGCCTCGGGGGTTCCGAACAATATCGTTCTGACCGTGTAGGCTTTCATTATTACTGCTCAACTCCAGTGTGAATGCAGATGGCGATTCGGCCAGATACGCAGTGCTCTTTTGATGGTCGATCTCATATGAAACGTATTCTTGGAGGGAAGTCAAGATGGATTGGTCAGGGTGCGATGTCAGTATTTCTTCCTGGAGCCGATGGAACGCCTTGGTGCCCTCTCCGTACAGTAGGGGCATATTCACATCAAAGAGGCCCATCAAGCAATAGGCCATGTCCTCTTCACGAGTTGTCACTCGCTTCGCTGCCCATTTCATCTTTTTTGCGATTGGTTCGTCCAATAGATTCTGCTTGAGATTGTCGATACAACTGCATGCTCGACAATCATCAGCTCGGCGAAACAGATTTCGATCAATCAATTGGGAGTTGTGTTTACGTCGCAGCAAGGACTCCTCGATTCCAGTAATTCCAACCAGTCTTTCGGCAAGCTCCCATCTAGGGGAAATGTGTGTCCAGTTGCAATCGAAGAACTCCAGGCCGTGAGGTGCAATCAATTCTTGCAGCGTCCATCCACGACCAAACCATCTGCTGGTATCGAAGTTTCTGATGTTCCCATTCTCTTCCACAACAACATCCTCCATGTATGCGTAGCAGACGGACGAGTCTTTGTACCACTTGAACATGGAATTGATGGCTTCCGAGAGCTCTGCGCTGCTTGATTTATCGATGCAGCAGGTGTCGATCCAGAAATAAGACAGCTTATCTCGTTTGGCTTGGCTGCAAGTGGCCAAGACTTTTTGCAACCCTTTCTTGGGATTATGCAATTTCTGTTGTATGTCGTCTCCCAGTTCATGGAACAGGAACTCGTCATCACCCCAGGTGTGGGAAAGAATAGCGTAGTGAGGCATTTGATAATCTGGTCCCACAAAGGTATGCAACTTTAAGGTGTCGACATGAAGAAGCCGCATCTTGGAAAGTCCAGTATCGTGATAGCTGAATTGAGATACTGATGCGCCCGTTTAAAGATTTTGTGATGAGGATCCGAGCAATTTGTTAGAACTCAGCGCTCCGGATCGTGGGAATTTGACCAAAACTCCAATTCTGAGATCAAAAAGGTCTGGCAGTTTCGAGCAAGATAAGCGGAGAGCAGATAGGGTAGAAGTTGCGCTATTCAGAGGAGAGAAAACCTGCAGAACCATAGCAAGCGTCTAACGATCATTTAGGCACCGACAGACTCTTGCATGGTTCATAGCGCTCCTATTGGTCGCAATCGAATCCTCCCAGAGGCTTAGCTCGAGACGTGATTTCATGGCTGGAACGCAACGACAGTGCAAGAAGTCCGAATTAGCAGCGCATATTCGTCCATGTTCTCCTCTCAAGATTGACTACCAGTCAAGAGCTATCCGAGTCAGTGTGTGGACATGAAGAAGCCACTTCAATCCCCGGCAAAAAGGAGAAAGACCCGGCCAGCACGATCGGACTCAGGATGTTTCATGATCCAGTCACGGGGTCGACCCCCGAATATTGAAATAGAACTCAATTTGTAACACTATACGTCCATTCATACGCGAGCATATCTATGCCAGGGGCTTTGAGGCGGCCAGGGTGCTGAGTCGCTGACCGTCATTCGGGGCATCTGTCGACCTTTCCCCGATGGTCATGTGCCTGAAATAAGGACATTACGGCGAATGTCCGGGTCAATATCGGTTACAAACTCAACTTCGACCAATGGCAATGTTGAGATCGTCTTCGCATACATTGTTCTCGGGGAACGCGGGCCGTGGCGCCGACCTCAGATGCACTTCGAGATACCTCGATTAGTTACTGACTGCATATTCTGTGGCACTAATTTCTATCTCGAAGTCGGTTTCGCATGCCCAACCTCACCTGCAGAAGAGGCCTCATTATACTAGCTAGTGATGCATGCATCTGATTACCAAGCAATGCACATTGACGTGTATAAGAAGCCTGAGGTTTGCCTTCAATTCTGTCCTATATGTAACCTAAGAATGCACACTTTCATCTCTTCATCTTTCAAATGGAACACCAAGCTCAGCAGACGCACTCAATCACTCTCGACGATATGGCTCCCGAGCCATCTGAATCAACTCAGCAAATGTTTGCCGCGGTACCAACGAGCACAATCACCAAGCAACGGCGACTGGCAATTATTGTATTTATCGTGTCAATCAATATGGTTCAGGTAAGAAAATAGGCAGACTCTCTTCAACTATTTGCCTTCTAATTAAAACAGATGATCTCAAACATGGTCGGTCTCGCTGCCGGGCTCGAAATAAGCAAGGCGTTGGGTGCTGCAGTTGGCCCAGGAAAAGCCAATTGGGCCGCTGCTTCCTACCCGTACGCTCCCTAAACTCCTACTAATAATATCGAGGTCATCCAATAACCCTTGGTCATTAGGCTCACGCAAGGAACTTTTGTCCTCATCAGCGGTCGCCTCGGCGCCGTCTACGGCCATCGACACGTCTTGATCGCCGGCGCCGTTTGGTTTGTTGTGTGCTCTTTGGCAAATGGTTTTTGCACCACCTTTGTTTCCTTCAACATTGTCCGCGCTCTATCCGGCATTGGAGGAGCCCTGATCATGCCCAACGCTGTGGCCTTGATAAGCACGACGATACCGCCAGGGCGAATGCGCAACGTCACGCTCGGATTCTTTGGGGCTTCGGCGCCCATTGGGAGCTATCTCGGTGCTATTTGGGCTGGTATTTTTGTCCAGTACACCAGTTGGAAATGGATATTCTTCAGCTTGTAAGTTCACCTCGTCGCGGATGCGGCCAGCAGCTAAGATATATAGGGCTATATTAGGGACCGTCGTGTTCGGGATCCTCGCAATCCTGCTTCCAACCGATTTTCCTGTCGATAGAAACGGCAAGATTGATTGGATCGGAGCAGCTCTCGGGACTGGCGGCTTGATCATCTTCAACGTCGCTTGGAAGTAAGTCTGAAAACTCGAGACAGTAGGCCAAACTAACCAGCTTCATACAATAGTCAGGCGCCTGCAAGTGGGTGGAACGCCCCCTTTGAGATTGTCCTGATATCCGTGTCAGTCTTGATACTTGCTCTCTTCGGCATCTGGGAGTACAGATTCACCAAAACCCCCATCATGCCGTTGAGCATTTGGACAGCGCCATCGTTTGCAGCCGTCATATTAGTCGTCCTCTTTAGTTTCATGGCCAACGGCATCTTTCTTTGGTACATGGTAGCTTGGCTACAGCTCCTTCGTGGAAAGACCATCCTGCAATTCGGGATTGAATGGACTCCGTTCGGCATCTTTGCAACCCTGGGTACTTTTATCGCGGCGTGGTTAATTCCGCGTCTCGCCGCGCAATGGATCCTAGCAATCGGTTCAGCGACGATACTAGTCGCAAACATATTATTGGCAATAATGCCCGTGCATCAGACATACTGGGCCCAGGTCTTTCCCGCTACCATTTTCATGGCTTTCTGTCCCGACTTTGTCTACGTTGCCGCCCAGATTGTGGCCAGCAATAGTGTCAGGCGAAACCAGCAGGGCGTCGCCGCCTCTCTCATTGGCATTCTCAACCTATACGGAAATAGTCTTGGGTTGGGATTTGCGGGTACGATCGAGACGCAGGTAAACAAGCATCGACCTGACCAGGTGCTCGGCTACAGGGCGGCGCTCTACTTTGGAGCCGGCATCGCCCTCGTCGCAGTGATACTGGACACTTTGTTTGTGCGAGTTGTCAAAGATCAGAGGGAAGGGTGGAGTGATCCAGCTGACCAAGCAGCGAGTCAGGGTATGGAATTTCATGAGGGAATCTCTTCTGCGACTGAAAGGCCTGGAAACTGGTAGAGAACTGCATTTCCAAGATTGATGCACTGAGACATAAGGAATACTCATCCGGAGTATGAGATGTTAACGATTCAAAATTGGTGGTAATGTGACTTGGCCTGTTCCTACATCGGAAAGATTCCGAAGTGGCTTTCCGTGGGCAAAGGATAGACGTGTGGTCAAGATAGTTGAAGTGCCCAAGTAAAACAAACTACTGTGAGACAGACGTTGGATATGGCGCAAATCGAACTTAATGCTTTACACAAATACCCCCTATGAGCATAGTGATCTGCTTACACGAAGATGGAGTCAATTCCTATCCTATTTACTATCTAAAAACCCATATTGTATCAAATTGTCTCTGCTGTAGGGTAAGCGCGGCTAATGCTATTACATAGCTCCGGCAGCGCGGCTCGTTATTTTCAGTAGTATTTTAATAATTATGCAGTATTTTAACTCTTCGATAAGCATGCAGTAGCCTACTGGCTCACATACATATGAAATACAAGGAATATCATGCTTGATGAAGAAGCTGGTGATGAACACGCTCTACGATTCTGCTGCCAGAAGGACGGACCGAAACTGGGGTGCGTGTGGATATCGTGTGAAGGCCCCTCAGCTCGTGGGGGATAAAAGTAAGGTTAATTACTACTTGGGAGGCTGTCAGGTATCTTGGTGAGTTATTACTACGCAGTATGACTGGACAGCTGGGATCGGACGGTCCGGTTATGTTTACCATATTCAAAGCTGCCAGTGGCACGTCGAAGGCAGCAGTACGAGCTGAAAATGACTACGTCCTATTTCGCAGTGATAAACGAATGTTTTGATTAGAGAGACTATTGGATGTCGAAGAATCATGGTTCGATATTGGCTCATCTAGACGCTCTCTTTCTTACTGCTTGTTTCGGGGCCTAACACGAAGGGCGCGCGCCATCATCACTTTGACTCGAGTAGGGCGTGATAGGTTGCCAAGCTAGACGACGGATCATCATCCGTAGTACCGTCTAATCCCAACCGCAGACTAGTTCCAAAAGTCATCAATGCCGGTCGATGCCGGTTCCCAATTTCCAGAGTTTCCAGTTTGCGCAGAGTGAGGCCCAATATCAAATCAGTCGAGGCGCGACGCGTACATGGACAACCTATGAAACACCATGTCTGGCTTTTCAATTTGTGATATTGTCTTCAACTTCTTATCAAGAGAACCTACCACCATGAGGCCCGTACGCAGCAAGCACTCACCATCGTAAGATTTCTGGCTGATGGGATGCTGGCACACGACCCGCCCCCTCCGAAAGGCGCCCCACGAGAGAGCGTCAGCCAGGAACAGACAGCAGAGTGAACGCCCGCTCGGGCAGCGATCCTGTGGGAGATGATGACTGCTTCTGGAAGGCTGCAATGGAAGGGAGTTTGCGTGGCGCGAGCCGCCGTCACTCGCCGCCACGGCAAGGATGGGGGGCCTGGGATTGGACAAGGGGGGCGCGGAAGGGTAGGGGAGACTAGCACCACGGGTTCCGGCAATCATGGAGGGAATTTCCTTGGCAGATTTTGAGCCTCTACTCCAAGGCTTTATACCAAGACACTCAGAGGGAAGAATCCCTCCCAAGACACCATCAAAACATAGCCGGTGAATGGCCTCGGTTCGTAATTCTATTCAGTGGATAACTTCCTGGAGTTGGGCTCAGATTCTCTCCATTCGATCGGGCGGAGGGAAGCCTGGGGAAGCAGTTATTCTCAAGTAATTCTCCGCCTTTATTACCTAATGTGTACGGAGAAGGTGGTTTCTATTACTCAAGAGTCCGGAGAAGTGGTGAGAGGCCTGGCTTTTCGCTCTTGCTCTTTCGTGCGCCACTTTTTAATGAGGAGACGGAGGAGGAGGAGGGTCTCTTTCTCTTTTGCGCCCGTTCGTTTTTTGCCCCCTTTTTTACAGAGTAGCCTCGGCGAGCCCGTTGGGATGAAGATTTTCTTTGTGTGTCCAAGTTTACCTTTTTGTACAGAAAAAGATGTCGGTCCGCGGGCTGGGAGTTTGAGCGCTAGGCTTTGTACGTCATCATGGCTAGATCGGCAGATGCGACCCGAGCGGCGGGATCGGTATTGCCTACAGGTTGCCAAGCTGCATGCACTGAAAGGGAAAACCGTTTGCTATTCCTCGTTGAGTGCCGTATCGCCGTATCGTATCTTGGCCAAAACCGGCTCCGTAAGGTACGCACTTTAAGATAACGGTGGATCGGATCGAAAGCGTGCAGCCATCCAGGGATTGACCCCAGCCCTCGGGGCACCCTGGCATATCAGAACCATTCCAAGGGTCGCTCTAAACGAACTCGTTCACCTCCAGCTTTTCCTTTCTTTTTTTCTCCATCGTTGTTATATAAAAGAAACTGTCACCAGCCAACCAAGACAAGGGGCTCTCCGCCATGTCCGTGATGTGGGCGACTCGGCTCGCCGGGGGTAAGAGAGGAGAGGCCCCGCTGACTGATGACAGAGGGACAGCTTACTGGAGCTGACCGGCTAAGTCGGATGTTAGCTTACCTCTTGTCGAAAGCAACGCTGCTGCTACTCTGTACGGAGTATTACTCCATAAGTTACAGCTCATCCAACGGGGCCAACTATTGCCAGGAACGAGGATTCAACAGCAATGTGCCCTTGACCAAGAGAGATGACACGCAGAGTCTTTGCAGATTAAGCGTCTCGTCACTCCGCTTTTGCCACCTGCTGCGCTCCCATGTCGGACGAGGTCGTCCCACGGGGAACCCCCGTGGAGGTGGCGACGCGATGGCCGTATGCTGGGAAGAGGAGACCAGATAGCTAACGCTCGCAGGACCCTGAGAGAGCTGTCAGAGGGGTAATGTGTTTGCTGAAGCTTCGGCCAAGTAGGTATGAGGTATTTACTTAAGTGTAATATGGATGTGGCCTCAGAGAGGTCTCATGATCTTGAAACTCGTGGAGGTCTTCACCTGGGATATCACGATGCAAGCTGGAGTTTTGTCACTGGCTTGACCAATTCCCAGCATGTATCGTGAGGGAGATGAGTTTTGAGACTCAAGCCAGCGAGAAGTCAACATGAACTTCTCTCTCTATTGTATACCACTCGCAGCTTTCTGTTCCCCAGAGCAAGTGAAGTTCAATTGCCGATGTTGCCAAGACAGCCAAGACGCCAAAAGCTCTTGTAAATCCGTAAACCCAGAAGAGCCGCATCGCATCTGCACCATCCAGACAAGAATGTCATTAAGCGTGTTTTGGGCAACCCACCCCGACCACGCAGCGCAACTCCAAAACGCCATGCTCGGTTCGTGCTAGCCACGAGGGCCATGCAAAGCTCAGCAAATGGGCAGACGAGGCAGACCAGCTGAAGTCCTTCTCGGCGGCTTCTGGAAGGGCCAGACCACCACCAACAAACCAGTTAATTCACCAACTTGCAGCGCGCCCCCGAAACAGGTCCCACACGGGCACGCCAGAGACGGATCCGAACCAGAGCGAGAGAGAGAAGCGTCCTGATACCGCAAAACAGTGGGCTCCGGCAAACCTGATCTAGAACCGTTTTTGAGCTAGCCATCATTCGTCCGTTACGGAACAGGGGCCTTGGGGGGGGCAAAAGAACACGACGTCAAGCCTGTGGGGTTCTTCTTGCGCGGATCACCCCTGGCAAAAAAGGGCGCCCTTTTCGAAACGCTCCGATCATAACTCCTCTCGCTCTCGTGGGCTTGGACAAAGCTTTTCTCGTTGCCCTTACGCAAACGGATTGTAAGCCTTTTTGATAACGGGCCGGAGATGGGCGGGGTCCCCAGACTGCTCTTGCCGGTCTGCTTCCGGTCCGACTTTGTAAGGGAAACCTGAGGGAAGAAGCAATGGAGCTATTCCCATCACCTCGTCCACATGGGGGGCTCATCGAAACTCCACAAACCCTGGTGGAACGAAGTGATTACCTACTTGCCATCCTGCTTAGTGTGAAGGGTTTTTCTGATTTACTTCATAAGGGTTCTCGTCCCCAGCTTCTTCGGGCTCTCGCTCTTCTGTCCATCCTTTCCTTTCCTTTCCACTTCCCCGTCTTACAACATCATCACCACCATGGATGACATCGAAGGCCCCCAAAAGGTCGCCATCAGCGATGATGCCGCCGTCCTCCAGCAGATGGGCCATAAGCAGGAGCTTCAGCGAAACTTTGGAAAGCTCTCCATGCTCGGCCTGGCCTTTGCCATCCTCAACACCTGGACCGCCTTTTCCACCTCCATGAACCTGGCCCTGCCCTCTGGCGGCCCCAGCGCCATCATCTGGGGTCTCATGGTTGCTGGCATCTGCAACCTGTGTCTCGCCTGCGCCCTTGCCGAGTTCCTGTCTTCCTATCCCACCGCCGGTGGTCAGTACCACTGGGCCGCCATTGTCAGCTGGCCGGCCTATGCACGAGGAATTAGCTATGTTACGGGCTGGATCAACGTTGCTGGATGGGTCGCCTTGACTGCCACGGCCCCTCTTCTCGGCAGCACCATCGTCGTCGACACCATCGCCTTCATGAGCCCCTCGTACGAGTCCAAGACGTGGCACCAGTTCCTCATCTACGTCGGCTTCACGCTGATCGCCCTCGTCCTCAACGCCTTTGCCGCTCGCATCCTCCCCCTCTTCAACAAGGCCGCTTTCCTGTGGAGCATGGCTGGCTTCGTCATCATCTCCATTACCGTTCTCGCCTGCGCTTCGCCCAACTACCAGAGCGGCGAGTTTGTCTACGGAACTTTCATCAACGAGGTCGGGTGGCCCGATGGAGTGGCTTGGCTTCTTGGTCTCCTCCAGGGTGCCTTTGCATTGACCGTAAGACTCACTCATCTCTTACCTCGCATCATGCAGCTTTACTAACATAGTCTCAGGGTTTCGATGCTACTGCTCACATGATTGAGGAGATCCCCAACGCTCGCGAGGAAGGCCCCAAGCTGATGATTTACTGCATTCTCATCGGAATGTTCTCCGGTTTCATCTTCCTCAGCTGCCTCCTCTTTGTCCTCAAGGACGTCAACACCGTCCTCGCATCAGGCGCCGGCCCTCTTCTCCAGATCTTCTTTGACGCCACCAACAACAAGGCTGGCAGCGTCTGCCTGGTCATGTTCCCTCTTCTCTGCATGGTCTTCACCGCTACCGCCATCATGACCACCAGCGCCCGCATGAGCTACGCCTTCGCCCGAGACCGCGGTCTGCCATTCAGCAGCGTCTTCGCCCAGGTTCACCCTACTCTCCAGGTCCCCGTCAACGCCTTGATCTGGACCTCTGTCTGGGTCATCATCTTTGGTCTCATTCTGCTCGGATCCAGCAGCACCTTCAACGCCATCACCGCCGCCTCGGTCGTTGCCCTCGGCGTCACCTACGCCATCCCTCCGGCCATCCACGTCCTCCGAGGATGCAACAAGCTGCCCGAGTCCAGAGTTTTCAAGCTCAGCACCCCGGTGCGATGGATCTGCAGTCTTGTCGGTATTGCCTGGACCATCCTCACCACTGTCCTTTTCCTCTTCCCCCCCGAGCTCCCCGTGACGTCGAGCAACATGAACTACGCCATCGCTGCGTTTGCCGTCATTCTTCTGATCGCCGCTGTTACCTGGATCATTGATGGACGTAAGAACTACAAGGGTCCTCGTCTTGAGGTCTGCGACATTGACGGCGTGGAGCGAGACTATGAGGATAGTAGTTCCAGCCCTCAGGAAGAGAGCAAGGCTGCTATGAAATAGAAGATAGAGGACGTGCATTTGATGTTTTTATGTATAAATTATAGCCCTTCGGCGTATACAAATCTAGACCAATAGAACAAGCTTAAGGCTCATATCTGAGACGTGTTTCGAACTGCCAGTGAACAAATCTCAGTGTATTTCCCAACTCCTGCCAGAAGGATATGAGACTTATTGTATTAGGTATGAGACGAAACCCAAGCGAGACATGGCCTACCATAAATGGCGGCTTTTGTAGCCGCTTCGGAATATGTTCGATGAAGAGATTTTGGAGTAAAATTTGAATGTCCCGCCCGGAGAAGCGTGGTCGAAGCTGACCTTGTTGATCAGGTCGGGTACTGAGTGGAGTTGAGATAGCGTCTCACGGTCTGCAAGCCAAAAGTAATCCCCGACGTACATACTCCGTACACAGTGAGGAAATATGAAGCTTAATCACCCAGCAACTGCTCAGGATGCTTGAACTTAAGGTAAGAGACATGCTTCTAAACATAAGCAGTGTAATAAGCCTGGATTGGTGCAGTGGTAGCACGCTGAGTGACACGCATCGTCGAGACAATCGATGACGCGCCCGAAAGGGACCAGAAAGCCAGGTTCGATTCCTGGGTCTGGGGATACTTCTTTTTTACACCTTTTTACTCGTAGTAGTAAGTAGGTGGGAGAGAGTTTCCGCAATGAATGAATCATCATCGGTTACGGGTTTGATCGAATCTGGTGGACTTGGTCGCAATGGGCGGGCGGTAGTGCTCCGCGCCCTCTATGGATAGATAGATTCGAGCCTACTGTACCTGCTTCATATAGCTATCTACTAGCAGGACTTCGAAGCTGCACTTAGAAAATCACCAAATGTGTCACTACTCCTTGCTCGATTAGAGTAGCAAGAGCTTAGATTTAGAAATGGAAACGGACTCTATTTGGTGTGTCTGAGTTTCAGCTCCCATTCATCTGGTATCCTAAAATTACGAAAAAACATCCCTTTCAATTCCAACGCAACCCGGCTAGCAAATAAATACGGGTAAGAATTAATCCTGGCTGTGTGCGACCTTTTCGGAATGACCCGGTGGCAGCACATCGGCAAGCGTCTCATCAGTTCCCTTGATATCTTCCGCCACAGCAATGTGGTCGCGAATCTTGAGGATGATGACGGGGGCTGCGACGACGAGCGAGCTGGCGAGGAGGGTCCAGTTGCTGATGAACTCGGCCCTGTAGGAAAGCTTGCGGGCGTCGAGGTTGTTCATGACGGCGGAGCCGGCGGACTGGATGCCCTTGTAGAAGCCGACGTAGTTGGCGGAGCGACGACCCGAGTTGGAGAGGGCGCCCATGAACCTGCGCAAGTTAGCCAATGTTGCAAGAATGGATGGGATGGGAAGAGTGGACATACCAGTATACTGTAGCCTGCCAAGCAGCATCGAAGAATCCGTAAAAGATGTACAAGAACATGGGTCCAACGTAACCCGAATCGCTCCAGTCGGTTGGCTTGAAGCTGGGGTCGGCAACCGTGGCGCGGGTGTACGTCTTCTCGTAGGCGTAGCCACCGCCCCAGATGGCAAAGGTCAGGACGAAGAGCACGCCGAGGGCAGCCTTGGCGCGCGTGGTACGGCGGATGTGCTCCAAGTCGAGGAGGTACCCCCAGATGCCGGCGGCAATGATCTGCGCCAGCCAGTAGAGCAAGCTGTTGAGGGCCTTGGTTCGGGTGTTGAAGTGGGCGCCGTTGACCGAGTTCTGCTGGTAGACGTAGAACCAGTTGGAGACGAAGAACATGGGGAATAGGAGCAGGACAAAGGGCTCAAACTTGAGCGTCTCGTACAAGCCGATGAGCTCGCTCTGCCAGGTCGGGTTCTTCTTCAGGATGACGCGGGAACCGTCCTTGCGGATAATGTCGGTGGCGTTGCAGAGGGTCAGGGCGAGAGCAGCACCGATGAACATGAGGACGATGAAGCCAATGTAGGTACCGTCGCTGACCGTCTTGTTTTCCTTGATGTGGATGTTTTCACCCAGGGGAATCTGGAGAGAGAATTAGCTTACCAAATCTTGCTTGGTTCCCATCAACCATCAACGCATTCTTACCAGACTGCCAATGACGGCTCCCATGTTAAAGATACCCCAGAACCAGGCGAAATACTGTCCCTTTTGGTTCTCAAGCGGATAGGAAATCATGATGGTGCCCTGGGCCGTCCACAAAAGACCAGCGCAAATACCCAGCCAAGCACCGGCAAAAAGATTAAAGCCCGGGACGTGGTGATGCACGGAAACCAACAAGCTGATGGCGTAGAGGCCGTATCCGACACCACCAAAGGCGAGGGTGATTTTCACACCCAATTTGTTGACAAAAGTTCCGCCAAAGAATCCAAAGACGGCAAAGGCACTGTACAGAGCCGTGTTCTAATTGCGCATCGCGTTAACGATCCTGCCCAAATCTTCAAATCGTCTTCCTGCGAAACTCACCATGTTGTCGGCCAGCGTGGGATCGGTTTTGCCACCTCCACCCAGCCCACCCAGCGCGTTGAACATGCCGGGACACATGAAGCACACAAAGGCGACCAACCCCAGCTGGATCTTGGGCGACGCGTACCAGGGCAGCAGGCGACCGAACAGGCGGTGCTGGCGATACTTCCAGCCCTGGGGCAGCACGCCGGCTGCGGGTTCCTGGCCGTACTCGACATCGGCGGGCGCCGTGTTCTGGACGGTCGCGTCCTTGGCCACGGGGTGGTTGGCGGGGTGGTTGTCAGCCATTTGCGATTTTCCCTCAATTGAAGATCTCTGGATGGGCGGGATTGAGGAGAAATGGAAAGTTTCGTCTGAGCGTAGAAACTAAAAAACTAAAAGGAAATTCGGTCGGGTTTCAATGTTCCTTTTAACGAGACGTTCCCTGGTGAATCAAGTCAGGAGATGCGACGACAGGGCCTTGAGCCTTTGATGGGACACTGGAGGGATTGTGGTGGCTCACTATTCCCGACTGAGGAGCCACTGATTGCAGGGTCCCCTACGGAGCAAAAGGGATTTGGGCTGTCGCATGTGACGTTACATGGAATGTGAGATAAGGCAAAATGGGAACGAGTTAATCAAAGGGAGAGGGAGGGATCAGCAGCATTGGGGCCATTGGGCCATTGGGTCATTGGCCAGTGGACAAAAGTTCCCCAAAATAGACTGACGGGTTTTAGTGCTGACCACGCTCAGTCTTTTCTGTCCACAGGATGCTCGCTCGGTATGTTGTTTGCTGCCCTCTGAGCATTACATTACGGAGTAAACTGCTGCAGCCTCTAATAGCTGCGCATCGTCACTGGCTCTGACTCTGACTCTTGTTTCCAATAATAAATAAAATACGACCTGCAACGGGCGCCTCTCTGCGGCTGAGCCCGCCCGCCGCGGTATGGCCGCCTCCCCCAGTAACGAAGCATCAAAATGCGGGGTATGGGGAGTCGGGAAACGTTGATCTCCTCTTGTCTTTGTCCTGTCGTCGCATGTTACATGGGGAATCTTTGCACGTGAGGTCTGTCAGGATGCCCAAATGCTGTCGCGGGTGGTGCGAGGGCGATATCCCCCCCCCC
>JALNIO010000381.1:159907-188279 GCA_023509875.1 Rugonectria rugulosa
TACCCATTTTCTTTCCTTATGATCGCCGAAGGATCAGTGAGACAGAGTACAACGTGAGAGCGTATTCCGAAGCTGCATCCGTACTTTACGAGGTGTACAATTCTATATTGGGCGATGAGACAATACGGATACATGCAGGTAACCACGAATTGGCCTCAAAAATATTTGTTAAAGACACCGCCTGAAGATGGAAATTCCTGGGTCGCCTCTTTTGTGTGGGTCGCATGCGAAAATGGTCGTCTCACGATGTGCTCAATACGAAGTACAGTAATTAATCAAGGAGTAATCACGCCGCCACGTTGTTGAACACTGAAAGTGTTTGACATTGCTCCTACGGTACAACCATGGCATCGCTTGCTTTACTCTAATCACCTGGCACACGGCAATTGAATCCGATTCGGATCCGACAAACCGAGCAACAACCAACTGGACACCTACTGTGCTTGTGCTGCACCGAGTAATTACTGGACTGGCCAGTCAACGTAGTACCCGTCCCCAGAGACCTCCTGTCCAATGTGACCCGTCCTGGGCTGGGCAGTCAACGGCCCGAAAGCTGCCTCTTGCTCTGCTCCTCTAACCAGATCAGGGCCCTCCTTCGAGCTCTTGGCTCTCTTGGCTCTGTACGGAGTACTATCAGGGCATTGGGGGACTTGGGGACGCCTTGGTCGACGTTGCGCCATGGTTGCTTCGGGGAGACGGGGGGCGCATGGCATGGGTGTTTAGGTGCTGCCCCGGGCTATTGTCTACGGCCCCAGCTGGTAGGCAGCTCGGCAGCCCATACAGAATGAGCCAACTGCCTAAAATACAATGGTCCGACGGAGATCTTGGGGCATTGGGGCATTAGGGCAACGAGTCGCTGGAGCCAATGACTGACCAACCCCACGAATGGTCTCATCAAGGCATGTTCTGGATTCTGGGCTGCATGATGGGATGGTCGGTGCGTGCAGCAGACAGTTTCGTACCCCATGGTACGCTGCATTAAGCTGAAGATACGTTTGTCATTCTTCATGATACAAGGGCAAAGTGTTCTACCGGTATCATGAAAGAGGTAGGCAGGGAGGCCGGACGCGTCTCGTAGTTGGTTCCCAGCTGGCACATGGCCTGGCCAATGCCACCTGGACAAATCACCCACTTGCGTTGCAACCGTTACCGCCCGGGATTGTTACCTTTCTTATCATCACCCGGCAGGGATGCGGAGGGCTGCGTGCAATTGTTGGTTCGCTATCTCGTTTGCGCGCTGCGACTTCCAGCGCTCGGTTGCATCTCTATCTTTACGTCTGGTTACTTCTTGTCTTTCTATACTCGCTCCGAATGCCCAATGATTAAGCTCAATTCTCTTTCCCAGCTCCGAGACTTCTGGATAAAGGCATCATCAAATATCGCGCACATTTCGCTGTTATCCAAGGCAACCCCGATTTAAATTGGTCGTATCCAAGACACCAAACACACTAAATTTTCCTACCTCGAATAACCGACTACATTTCTAATATCACGACTAATAGCAACTCACTCCATATCAGGCACATTGCAGTCGTTGATCGCAACCCGTACATCGCCAAGAAGTACCTCATTGGCACATGCCCTGATACTAAAAATTACTACGGAACTGATCGCAGAGGCATCTTGATGTTCTTCTATCAAATCCGATAACGGTTTGCGTTTATAACGACGATATTGGTACATCTTCGCTGTTGGTGGAAGAGAACGACTTGCATGCGTTATGTGAGCATATCTAGACTGCCAATGTTCCTTAGCTGTGCATACCTGAATGACGCCTATATGTAGAAGAGTGGCTCGCATTTTCTTGGTGGATGAGGCATGCTGTTACTGAAATAATGCAAAAATTGGAAATTCTTTTAATCCGAAGTGCGTCCAAACATCGCATAAAAGAACATCTGGGTGTACTGCACTTATGTAAAACCGATCCCTGGTCTTTCTTCCACCTGTTTTCGGGATCTGTAACGGTTTCCCTTGAGCTTCTGTAGCTTCTTGAGAGGTACCTAGTAAGCAACATCCCCTGACCTCGGTCATACACCGACCGAGATTGTAAAGGTTCACTCACTTCGACAGCAATGGTCTTCTAATCATTCAAATAGAGACCAACGTGAGAATGTTGATTCAGGTGAGCATCTATCCATACGCCTCTACTCCATCAAGATGGGGGCATTATATGTCTCTGGTTAATAACAACCTCACGTTAGATACAAGTCTCTAACAAATGACTTGCCGTCGTCTGTTGAGGCGGCATCGCAATTGGACAATACATCCGTTCAACCACGTCGGGTCTAAATCCCACGGCAAAGACCGAAAATGGTTGAAAACAGGCTTGCTGATTGGGCTGAAGGCAGAAATGCACCTAAAATGCACTTCAGCCGCAGCGCCTACACCTCGGCGACTACGCTCTGTCGACTGCGCCTCGAATGAGGCTGTTTGCCGTCCCTCAGGCCTCATTCCTCCTAAGCTTCTCTCTTTCTTTCACTCCATCTTTCATTGAGATGCAATATTATCATGGATATCATCCCCCAGCTTCGGGATGCTATGCTCGGCATTCATGTCCCGCTTGTCGAGCCAATCCTCCTCCCCAGCCTCAACGCGGATTTTGAGAAAGGCCTTGCTCCACTGATCCAGCCAAGCTCTACCTTGCATGGTGATCATCTCGCCGGCTTCCTTGCTCATGTCCTGCGAGACTGCTTTAGCGTTGACGAATTCGTAACCCAGTCTTAAGAGAAACCGGAATCTCGGGCGCTGAGTTTGGCAAGTCTCCCAGCCCGGTTTCGGCAAGTTTCCAAGGATGGCACATTGGATAGTGCCCGGGCGAGTTGTTATTGCCAGCTTGCCACCGACACGGTCCTTCAAATGGATTCTCTTGGACGTTTAGAATCTTCTCCTGCTGGAGAAATAGGTCTTGCCATCCTCCTTCTCATTCGAACACTTGACCTGTTGGAAACCCCTCCGAACACTGGAGCACCAAGCCCTTTACATGGTCATCCGAGTTCCTTTAGAAGCGCATGCGAAAAGATGGCTGGTGTCCGCAGGAGATTGCTTGGGTAATGCGTCATCAAGATCCCATTATGACCTGTTTTATCGCTTGGATTCGCCGCACGCGTTCGGTTGAACATAAAAACTGCACACATGCAACTTGCTTAGCAAATAATATCCGCCTGGACTCTGGATATCGACAGCTACATGTCTCAGAGGACTGCAAGTGTCAGACTATCAGCGTTGATGTGGAACGAGTCAAGGGCATTATCCGCCAGGATCGCGTCCCTTTGATATCGGTTGAGAGAATCAGGGTATCGGACAGATCCAACTCAGGGTAACTGCGGCCACCGCCAAGAGCTCATACACGGCTCTTTCACACGTCTGGTCTGATGGCTTGGGCAACCCAACCGCGAACGCCTTGCCACAATGCCAGCTGGAGCTAGTTTCCAGCTGCCTCTCTCAGAACCTGAATGACTATGGAGCTCTGGGCGACTGTTTCGTGAAGGGTGTACATGTAAGCCCTATACAACCACATTCACCACGCCCTGACAATAAGTCCTGGAGACATGGCTGGCTGTCTCGCCGGCGAAACGACCCTCCCTTATTTTGGTTGGACACACTTTGCATTCCTGTTGCGGCTCCTGGAGATCCCTTAGACGTGGTTCGCGAGGTCAACCAGCAGAAATCTATTGCCATCAACCAAATGGGCCAGATTTATGCAGTCGCCGAACAAGTTCTCGTTCAGGACTCCGAACTGCAGCGAGCTTATGCCAATGCTGGTGATGAAATCGTGAACCTTGGGATTCTTGGACGTATAGTATGTTGCTCTTGGATGCGGCGCTGTTGGAGCCTTCAGGAGACTGCCCTGGCTTCCAAGATCCTGTTTCTTTCTGCGAGTAGATTAGTGACGCCTCTGCTCCCACTCTTGTCCAAGGATCAAGTCCCAGAAAAATGCATTGTGCCTGGTCCATATGTTTACCCATATATCGATTTCCTTCTTCGAACTATTGCACCGTTGTATCGGTCAAAGGATGAAGGCAAGGAATCCGCCATAAACAAGCCAGTCTTATCTCACCTCCGTTACCGTTTTCAGGAGGCTATCAGTGACATTACGGGAGCGATATCACGGGACCGCGGGAGCCAGAGAATCTTTGGACGCGCATCTCCATTAAGTCAACTATTAATGTTCTGTAGGGCGTGGAATAGCTTGGCCTACCGCAACACGACTATGACGGAAGACTAGCCAGCCATTTTCGCTAATCTCTTGAATGTCAATGTCCTCCAGATTTTGAAGGCACAACCTTCTAAGAGGATGCATCTGTTGCTGAGAAGCATCGATATACTCCCCATTGACTTGCTCTTCAATACTGGGCCACGCATGGAAGAGGGAGCTGACAGCTTTTACCGATGGGTTCCCAGTGTACCGAGTCAGACCAAGATGATTGAGCCTGTGCTTAAAGAGGAGATGATCGAATCACCCATCTTTCCTATGAATCCCTCTGCGTTTTTCCAAGATCCTGAGCAGAACCTTAAATGGAACTCGGCGGGCGATTTGGTGTTTTCACTACCTTAAGCAAACTAACCGGCTTTGTTTGTGTCGTTTTAAACGATCAGACTGTCAAACGGGATAAAACATGCCCACATTTTATTGTCAGCTTGCATTATGATGAAAAGAACGAAACCTGGGAGCTGTTGATTTGTACGCAATACTCGACGGCCGACAGGATGACCCGAGACGACGGTGATGAGTTTCTATTCCTTCGCTTCGATTCTGACCGAAATTGTGTACCAAAGGGTAGCAAAGGCGGCTTGTTTCGTCTACTAAATCAAGAGGAAGAGATCAACAATATGCTGAAAGTAACCGGCCAGTACGATTGCCCAGTTACCTGGACTCTGGCTGCTCCCGAAGACCTTGCGCGATATCCTTGCTTGAGAGAAACCCGATATTGCCGCTCTTTTCACTTGACAGTTAAATGCGTTAAGATATAAACCTACCACTGTCTTCAACGAAATATCGAGAAGAAGCTGACCGGAACAAATGCAGGGCCCCGGCCATCAACAAGCCGTCAGCGCCCTTTCCATAAAATTATTGCCGCTACAATCGAATAGCCTGGTTTGGTAGCTGGTTGCTGTTTGCTGTACGTCTTCTACACTAGCATGGTCCTGCGCATCATCATCGAAGTTCGACTGGACTGGTCCAACCTGTCGCCCCTCGGCCACGCTGCAACACTCATCTTTGCCATTGAGACATCTGGGCTGCTGGTGCACCTGATACCGCCGCCGCTGACGCAAACTCTCTTCATAGGAGACCGTATGCGCGAAGCTGGCAGTCTCAAACCTCTGGAGATTGCTTACGTTGTGCTAAGCTTGGTAAGCAATCCGTGGTTGCTGTTATCGTGGCTGTGGGTTGTCAGGAAGTGCGCGCATACTTATGCGTATAACTTATGGCTTCGGTCATTCGAAGCAGACTGGCCTGCGAGTAGTGGATGGATTTGGAGGATTCATTTTCGCCTTGAGGCGATTTTGGTGAGAATTGCCCACAAGATGGTCGATTTTGGTACCAGCGGGGGATATGTTGTTTCTACGTATCAAGAGAAATACTCTTCCTATCTGTAGAGCTATGTAGACGAGTTGACAAACAACTAGTATATCACCGCTGTGAAATTGTTGACTCGGTGTTTTCTTTCCTTTATATCCATCGTTCTATACCGCGTTCATTGCCACCTACTTTGGACACCATAGCTGTGAAGCTCTCTTAGACGCTTACTCAATTCACCGCACCAAACGCTTCAATGACACTGCGAGGCTTGCTGTATCGCCCTATGGGCTTATACTCAACATGGCCGAAACCCATCGATTTTGGTCCTCCCAGCTCCAGACCTCTGTCTGTGCTCGTCCACCTCGGCGACGCTGCAATGACGACGATGATGACTCGCAGTCCGTACTTGTACTCTGGCGTCCCGAGACCAGCTCCCGTCTCGGAGTCTATGACGGTGATGAGGTCGGGCACGGAGGCGAGGATAGTTGACTTGCCATCTTGCGTGACAGCTTCGACGAAGGCGTTTTCGTTCTTGAAGGGAACCTTGATGACTGCTTTGGTTCCATCGTTGAGTGCGCCGTCGACTTCGAGGATGCCGTATGTGTGGCCCGTCTTGAGCACGCGCTCGACGCTGGTGATTTTGCCCTCGCAAAGCACGGCGGCACTCTCGGGCCCTCCGACTGCGTCGATGATGGATTGTGCCTTGTCTGCGATGCTCTTCTCCATTGCCACAGCGCGTCCAACCCACCAAGCTAGGGACACGGTGTTGTGGACGGACTGCTCCCGGATTTCTTTGCCCGTCTTGGGTGGCCCAGCGTTGCCAGCTCGACATCCCATCTCCACGCAGGCGGCTCGCAGGGCCTTGTCGACCATGCGATCGGAGCGAGTGTCCGACATGGTCATGAACGTCCCGTCGCCGCTTGCTATCGTCGTAGGAACCAGCCCGTCACCCTTTGGTGAACCGTACACGTTGGGTGTCGTCTGGTACATGGTCGGATAGGCACGTCCCATGAAGTCGGCGTCAACACAGGGGACGTTGCTCTGCGCTGCGACACCGAGATTTACAACGCCGTTACCACCGCCGATTTCCAGCGCCAGGAAGGCAGAAACTGGAGGGCTGCCGGTGATGCGCATCAGCTCCTCGTGCGCTTGGAGACATTCGTTATTCTCGAGGCGCTCCATGCTGACTTCCGGGCTGCCCATACATCCTGTCCAGCCCACCAAGTCGGTTTCGGGCACCCACGACGGCGAGACGACCTTGATAGAACCAGGAGCTTTACGGAGGGTGGACTTTGCCTTGAGATATTCCTGGTACGGATCTCCTCCGCCGCCGCAACCGAGAATCTTGCAGCCGGCTGCTATAAAGTCCAGATCTGTCGAGGAGATGATCCATTGATCGTTGTTGATAAGGGGCCGATATGTCTTGAGGTCGACGATGTGCTCCTCGGGTTTCTCGGGTCTCGCATGCTTCTGCTTGTCCTTTTCATCTACTTTTAAGGCAACCTCGTCTGCTTCAGACTCATCTACCGCCTCTTCATCAAGAGCCGAGGCAACCACAATATCCAGCTCCCCAATTGCCCTGGCGACAATATGCGCCTTCGAATCTGCATATTGAATGGGCAGTGTAGTCAACTCAGCAACATGCACTGTCTCTGCCTTTGCGCCTTGGCTGATGGTCTTTTCGATGGCCAACTGTCCAACAGCTTCCTGAGCCTGCTTAATGGTCTGGTTGGTCGTGTCGATGACGGTATCAACCACTGCAGAGACGCGTGAAATGGCGGCGCCGACGGCGTTGGCCACCTCGCCTCCTTTGACGGTACGCAGTGCTCGTACACCTTTCAAAGGTTGGTTGAAATCGACCACGAGAGCACCGCCGCCCACGATGAGGACATCGACGGCACCCTGCTGTATCTTGGTTCTGTCGACCAGATCCTCCAGCATCTGTTGTATCAAGGCTTGGGTCTTGTGTACCACCTCGGTTGGCACGTCTGTCAGACGAGCCGGGTCGCCGCCAACAGCTTTGAAGGGGTTACCGTGCTTTGCAGACGCTACCGCAACATCCGAGGTGGTGAGATATTCTCCGCCGAAGAGTTTGGCCTTGGTTAGAAGCTCGAGAGCAACGCTATCTGGACCAACGGTGACTTTTCCGTCCTTGGTCTCCCTAATAATGCTGCCGCCACCCAGTCCTATGCTCTCAACAGCTGGGAGCGCAAAGTTTGTACGAACGCCGCCGATGAAACTCGTGAGAGAGCTCATTCTCGGTAACCTATTCGCAAGTAATAGGCCGCTATCAGAAGTCGTCCCTCCGATATCGATTACCACGAGCGAGTCAGTTTGGTCGGCGGTTTTTGCTGCGTCTCCTTCGCCGTCTAAAGCGGCTTGCCATAGAAACTCGCCTCCGCGAATCGAGTTTGTAGGCCCCGAGTTAAAGGTCCGAATAGGCATGTCGATGGCCTTGGCCGCGCTCAGAACGCTGCCGTCGTTTTGGGTGAGGTACAGAGCACATGGCTCATCTTTGAAGATGTGTCTGATGGCTCTTTGAAACCCGCGAATTGTCTGCTCGGCAAGGGGTCGCAGAGTGGCGTTGAGAATGGCGGCATTTTCTCTCGTGAGGAAGCCGAGCTGAGATACCTCGTGGGACATGGTGATGCGAATCTTGGATGCTTGGCCTTTTATCTCCTTGATGCGACCCATCAAGATTTCTTTTGCTTGCGTTTCTTGAGCATGGTTCACAGGTGAGTACATCCCTGAGATGACCACATCAGTATGCCCTTCGCTGGCCAGCTTCTCGGCAACGTTTCTAAGCTCATCTTCATCCAAGGCGCTGATTTCTTCGCCAGAGATCTGATAGCCGCCATGACAGGAAAATGCTGTTCCCTCGATTTTACCACGCAAATCGACCGGAAAGTCGATAAATGGCCCCAAATCACGGCCAAAGCCGTTCGTTGGCCCGCCACAGAGCCGCACGACCGTCACGCGGTGCAAACTGGCGGATCGCTGGATCACGGCATTGACGAAATGGGTGGTGCCTATGATGACACATGCGATGGAGGATAGAGAGACACCGGACGAGTTTACCAGTGTCTGGATGGCATCTGTGATACCGGTAGAGACATCGGCCGTTGTTGGGGCTTTGTGGAAAGCGATTACACGGACGGGATTGAGGGATATAAGGACAGCATCTGTGTTTGTACCTGAGAGTAAGAGTTAGTTGCTGGGTATTCCAAAAATTAATAGAGTGCGAGTCCTCACCTCCTACATCGACACCTATGCGATAAGTCGCGCCCTGGCCATTTGTCTTGGACGGAGACATGGTTTGCATCCACTTGCAGTATGTCTAATACCAGAAATTCAGGGATAGATCAGACCATGAGCTGGGATACGATGAATTCCGAAGCGTTATTGGCGTAAAATCTAGGTCAATCGCCTAAGTAACGGTTTATATGCAAGTGAGTATCTTTCGTTGAGCATACTTGTGAATCGGCATAGGCATCGGCATAGGCATTTGCATGTTCATCTCCGCTTGGAAGGGTAAATCTAGCCCGACGACCTAGTTAGTCTAAAAGACGAATACTGATAAGGATGTGCAATAGCCCGATCACAGTAGGCCGACGGCGATAGGGCGCTCTTGGCGCAGCAACTGCAAGCGAATGGGCAAGGATCATGTATTCACCAGAGCGGAGACTTGATAGAAACATCTGAATCGGGGATGAGGGGGATGTCAAACTGGGATTAGCCGATTAGACAGCTCTTGACTTATTGGAGATGCGGCAAATGCAGCGAGCTACCTATGCATGCAGAACTGCCGGATGCGCCACATCGGCCAAGAAGCCGTCACTTGGCCGATGGGAAACTCTATCATAACAATGGCGAATGAAATACAGACAAACACATGACTGTCGGGAATAAGCGGCAGCCTCCGGTCCAGCCAAGTCGGCTTATGCCCCTCCTCAAAGCTGACTTGCTTCGGATCAAGTCCATGATATAAATGATACACGACGTGTGCAAACGAGCCTTTGCAGTTATATCACCTGAATCAGTAATTGGATGATAAGCTGACACATTCATTCATCAAAAGAATCATCAATACCTTGCCCCTCTTAAGACCAAGTGCGTCCAGCAGACAACGCCATCATGGCCGTGGATCAGGAGCTCCCCATCCCCGTCATCGACTTTGCCCCGCTCCTAGGCGAGGATTCCCAGCACGAATCATACGCCAAGGCCGGAAAGGAGATCTATCAAGCCTTTAAGAACTTTGGGTTCGCCTACATCAAGAACCACTCGGTGCCTCAAGAGGTCGTGGATGAAGCATTCGGATGGGTATGTTTCCCGACTCTCGCAAAGTCAAGTTGCTGACATGAATAATCCCTAGAGCAAACGATTCTTCGCCCTGCCGCAGAGTGAAAAGGACAAGGTCCCTCACCCACCTGAAGGATGGTACCACCGCGGATATTCGGGTGTAGGCCGTGAAAAGGTCTCCCAAATGATCTTTGACGAGGAGGGCATCGCCCAGGAACGCAAGAAGCCCGACTTCAAGGAGTCTTATGAAATGGGCATCGAGAAGAAAGGAGAAAAGCTACAAAACATCTGGCCTGCCGAGGAAGTGATCCCGGGGTTTCGAGCATTCTTCATTGACTTTTATGACATCTGCTACAAAATGGAGCTCAAGCTCCTTCGTGCCATTGCGGTAGGCATGGGAATGGAAGAGAACTTCTTCATCGACTACCACCAGAACATGAACAACCAGACTCGCCTGCTGCACTACCCGCCCGTGGAGGAGGAGCTCCTCGCAACGGGCAAGGTCGACAACATTGGCGCGCACACCGACTTTGGCACGCTGACGATGCTCTTTCAAGACGAAGTCGGCGGCCTGGAAGTCGAGGACATCCACGAAAAGGGCAAATTCAACCAGGCGCCTTACATCCCGGGCACCATGGTCGTCAACATTGGCGACTTCCTCATGCGATGGAGCAACGATGAACTACGATCGACGCTGCACCACGTGCGCACGCCGCCGGCTGCCGAGCCGGAGGATCCGGGCAAGCCGCGCATGACGCGGGAGAGGTACTCGATTCCGTACTTTGTGTGCGCGGATAACGAGCGCACGATTGACTGCGTGCCTGTGTGTTGGGGGCCGGATCGGCCGAAGAAGTATGAGCCGATAAACAGCATGGAGTACTTGGAGATGCGACTGAACGCGACTTATTGAGGGAATGAAGTCTTGAGAGATGAGGTTGGTCGTGTAAGATTGTAGTCTGGATAGTAGCTCATGTATATTGAGTGATTGGATGCTTCACATACTACGGGCCGATCACAATCACTTTTCAGGTTGTATTCTTTAACCACAAGTCAACTATTACATCAATGTCTTGCTTCTATTGGGCATTATGCGTTATGGGATACACCCCCAAGAATGTGGGAAACCGATGCCAGTTTCACTATCAGTGAAATGCATAATACTGGACCTCATCAAGAACGAGCATCAGCAATCAACAAAGCCAGAACAAACGTACAGTACCACAGTGAGTGACCAAGGGCAACTAATTAATCTGCTCGTATTATAAATAAAGTAAAGGATATGTTATTAAGAGAGATTAGCTCCGCAAGCTATTCAGTAATCAAATACATGCCAATTCTAGTCGTATTGAAAGGTCAATCTCGGGAAGCAGTTTGTATCCCTAAATCTGCAGGCACAATTTCTTACATCAGTCGAAGACGGAAACAATTATAAACCTTTAAGTCATGTTCTTCGCCGCAGTGATAACTTCACCCGCATATAAGTTACTTTAGTGAGGATCAAATACCATGAAGCATGATCCTCGATAAGCTGCCGAGCATATCCAAACACTTACACCATATGGTTTAGATGAATGCTGACTCAAAAGATATTGGCATTAGTTTATATTTTTAAATTGTGACCAAATCCGTTAACTTGAAGGCTCAGTCTAACTCTGCCTCCAGTCTTGTCAAGGCCTTTATTCGTCGTCGCCGAAAAATACCTTGATCGGCATCCAACTATCCCCAACAACCTTGGCTCGCGTCTCAATACCACTAATCTCAGCTATTTCCTCCTCGGTCAAGTCCCAGCCATCCAAATCAAAGTTGGATCCAATGCGTGAAGGCGTGACACTCTTTGGAATCACACTTGTTCCTCTCGCGAGTCCCCATTTCAATCTGACATCTTATCAATATGTTATCCGGTCGTCGACAGCGTGAACATAGGTAACTTACAGTATCTGAGCTGATGATTTCTGATTCTTCTTGGCAATCTTCACCACCGTAGGATTCTCGACAAGGTCGGTGTGGTTATTGATGGGGGACGTCGTGTGGCCGCCAAGACAGGAGTAGGCAGTGCAGTGAATGCCCTTGGATTTGCAGTACTCGAGGAGTTTTGATCTGATGCGAGTCTGTTAGTCTTCTTATATCTTAGGGGTAATCACCCTATCTTACGAAGGATTGTATGGGTGCAGCTGATTGTAATGAGTTAGCATTTGATCAGGTATGTTGGTGGAATCAATCCAACTTACCTCCAACTGGTTGACAGCAGGAACCACGCGACAAGACGGATCGTTCAAGAGCTTCTCCAGATGCCTAATTTGAAAATTCGACACTCCAATGTTTCTAACCTTGCCCGTGTCAAGCATCTTTTGCATCTCTTGCCTACCCAAGAAATTAGCGACCCGCGTAATCTCAAAAGTCTACCAAGATGCTTACCATGTCTTGACATAGTCCCAGTCAGGCAAATGCTTCGAGCTATCCTCAGGGTCCGTAGAGCAAGGGAAATGCACCAGAAACAGGTCAATGTACCCAATGTCGAGGTTCCTCAACGACGTCTCGAACCCTTCCTGCGCTCGGTTGTGCCAGTTGTTGTCCAGCTTGGTCGTCACCCAAATGTCCTCACGAGGTACGCCAGATGCCCGGATGCCCTCGCCGACTTCCTTTTCGTTGCCGTAGTTGTAAGCAGTGTCGATATGGCGATATCCGTTTTGGAGAGCGTATTTGACAGCTTCGTGTGTTTGGGTCTCTGCAGACTGCCAAGTGCCCAGGCCGACAGCGGGGATGGAGTTGCCATTGTTCAGCTTGAAGGGGGGATGGGTGTGAGCCATGGTTTGGGCTAGTAGAGTGCTGAGCTGTCGTAGTTGCGTCGAGATAACGGAGGGCGCGGGCAAGGACATGAAATGTGAACTCAAGATAGCTTCATGATATACCTACATGTAGCTATAGGTAGATAATGGACATGTTAGATCGGCCATGGTGACATCGCGAAAGCAGATGAGCCTAGGATGACCCGCATATCAAAACCCCGCAGTCCCCGACTTCGCGCCCTGGGACGCCCTACAACACTGTGCACAGCATACCTATCTGTCCGTCAGTTCATTGCAGGTCAGAATACAGGGGACGATGCAGCTTCAATCTGCACCCAATCCAAAGTAGCGTCGGCAAACAAGCCCCCTAGATCGCAAATCAATACTTGATTCGTTGAACATCCCCGCGTCCGTTATCAGCACCGCCTCAGTCACCGACTGATACCTGATCGGCCAAGAGTGATCGGGCTATTACTGAGTTACCCTTGGATGGGAGGTGATTGCACGACGAGATTAACATCCTTGCTGGCAGATCCGTGTCTCACGAGGAATTACATTATGAATCATCTGTCCCACCTTCGATGCGCCCGAGGTCAGAAGGCTCGGTGAGCTGACCAACTTGCATTTGTAAACTGCATCGCTTCATTCGAGAGAAAGGACCGACTCCACCGTCATTCGCAATGGGTCTCGACTGGAATAACGTCAAGCAGAAGCTTGAGGTGTAAGTTGCTCTATCAAGAGTTCAGTGTGTAAGTTCACGGCGGCTGACGACGCGCTGCAGTCCCAAGGATGAGGATGCCAACTACGACAATACGCAGTGGTGCAATCGCGACTTGATCCCCATTCCCCCAGACCGCCAGACCTATGGCGTGTGGTCCTATGTTGGTATGTACATCGAATGCATTCAATTCAAGTCACCTTTTTGACGATTTTTACTTGTTAGGCTACTGGACCGTCTCGGGGTCATGCATCTCGGCATGGTCAACCGGAAGCACCCTTCTTGCCTTTGGCCTCAGTCCTCAGCAGGCCATCGGCGTTGTCGTATGTATACATCTTTCCACAAGGCTTACATGACCTTCTCACACACATTGTACTAGATTCTTGGGGGCGTCTTGACTGGCTTTCTCGCAGTAGCCTGTGGGTGGATGGGAGCAAAGCATCACATTGGCTTCACAGTCTCGAGTCGATTCACTTGGGGGATGCGAGGCTCATACTGTAAGTTCCGGCATGTTAGCAAAGACTTGGGATCAAGGTATACTAATGTATTTCCGCTAGTCCCCGTCATGCTTCGCGTATTTGTCGCGTGCATGTGGTTCGGCATGCAGGCATTCTGGGGCGGACAGGCAACACGCGTCTGCATCGGTGCCATCATCCCAGGTGAGTATATGCAACTACATATGCTAGAGACACATTTAACAAAGGAATCAAGGCTTTGCTCATATGAAGAACTACTTTGCCGAGAGCTCCCACCTCGAGACCAAGGACTTTATCGGCCTCATCATCTGGATGGGCTTGTTCATCCCGGGCTGTCTCATTAGACCCGAAAAGCTGCAGATTCCATTCGTAGTCTGCTTCTTCCTCTTCTGCGGCACCTGTATCGGCCTGCTCGCTTGGTAAATTTTCTGTCATTCGTTCACTATCCCTGAAACTCAGGCTGACCGCCCACTAGGAGCGTCTCCAAAGCCCACGGCGCAGGTGCCATGTTCCACGAACCCGCCACGACACCCAACGTTGGTTGGGCTTTCTTCTTTGGCATCACCTCCATCCTTGGCTCCTGGGGTGCTGGAACCCTCGGCCAGTCCGACTGGACCAGATATGCAAAGACCAAATACGCTCCAATGACATCGCAGCTGGTCGCATCACCGCTCACCATTGCCGTGACTGCAACTCTTGGCATCGTAGTCTCAAGCGCTTCGCGAGACGTCCTCGGCGGAGACATTATTTGGAGCCCCATCACGCTCCTGGCCTCGATCCAGGACTATTACGATTCGAGCTCTGGTGTCAGAGCTGCCGTCTTCTTTGCCAGTCTTGGATTGGTGGCTTCCCAGTTCTCGGTACGTTGGAGCTCGTATTACCACATCGGCGATGCAAATTGTGCTAATGATAGAAGATCTCGGTCGTTTTGAACTCGGTTTCCTGCGGTATGGACTTGGCGGGCTTGTGGCCGAGGTACATCAACATCCGCCGTGGAAGTTATATCATGGCAGTCGTTGGCATTGCTACTCAGTAAGTCGCCGTATTCCTGCCATCAAGGCACACAAATGCTGACATTTCCAAAAAGACCATGGCAATTGTTGACAACAGGAACCAAATTCCTCCAAGTTTTGAGCGGATTTGGTGTCTTCATGGCACCAGCAACGTGCGTATCTAGACCAAGTCCAAGTTGGTGACAAATGCTAACTTATGTGAAGAGGGATCATGCTTTCCGATTATCTCCTCGTGCGACGACAGAAGCTCAAGCTCAACGACCTCTACATCGGTGATACCTCATCCATCTACTGGTTCCGCCAAGGATTCAATTGGCGTCCCTTTGCCGTTTTCTTCATGTGCATCTGGCCCCTACTGCGTTAGTTCATCCTTCATGTGTACAGACTGAGAAGCGTGCCACTAATACGTTTAACAGCTGGTCTCGTTGCCACTGTGAACAACTATACGGATGCCAAGTACACAGGATGGACTCGCCTGTACAACCTCACCTTCATCGTGGGCGTCGCTTTGAGCTTTACCCTATTCTCAGCCGTAAACTACTTCTTCCCTGTCCAGGGCCTAGGAGAAGAGGCTCCGTTTGAGGGTGACGATGAGGTGGTTGTGGGCGTCGGCTTACCGGATGGCGCCAGCGAGTCAAACACTGAGACTGGAAAGGCAGGGGCCAAATCTGAGGTTCTCGATGTTTGATCAGGAAGCGGCTTGTTCTGGTGATATCTGCTGTGCGAAGTCATTTGGTATGCGGTACCTGGTGCTGCAAAGTCCCAGATGAATGTTTTGAAAGCGTTGATACAAGATTGTTTTAGATATTCCGTACCTCCGAGTATCTATTTAAATGTAACTCGTTGTGCGCGACATTCTAGGCACTCAAGGCCCTGACTACCGTATGCAATCCCTTACTCAGTTGTATTGTAGTTTCTGTGACTCGCCGAATTTGACCAAGGGTTCGACCTTTCGCGACCATGACCCCCTTCAGCTTATGCCGTAGAGATGGCAGACCTTCACGTCCATAAGAATATTCTCCAAAATGATTACTCTAAACAACGCTAAGCGCTGTATCATAAAATTCTGGCTAATTTCAATCATCCATTCGTTCTTACAAGAGAGTTGCAATGAGTCATCCTGCGAACAACTCACAATGTGACATATTGGTGCCTATTCCGATCCCTTATCTCATTTCCATTCCCATCAATTTCTTAGTCCCCCTTAAAAGTGACCATTATATCTTACAGTGGTGAGCTACTCTGGGTATCCATGATCCTCGCTGCCTGCGTGAACAACGTCTCCATGCGCAGCAGAGCAGGTCGAAGCAGGGCAATCGCATCCTTGTTGTCCGTCAGATCACGTAACCGTTTGAGAGCTGCGCGGACTCTTTCCAGCAGGTGAAATGTCGTCTGCACGCGATCCGACGACGGAGCCATCAAGAAAAGGTAGACCAGAAAGTTCCCACATAGAACAAACTGAGATCGCGCATCTGCGATGTGAAGATGATTAGTAGAATTACAAGGACACTCGGCGATTGACCTAAAACTCACGCGGTCCCCAGGAACAGCCCAACGAGTGCAAGTCTATGCCTTCGACAAACTCGGTGAAGGCCTCGAATTCGCTCAATGCGCGGTCAAAGAAGCGTCGAAGGGCCGACTCGGGGTCGGATTTGGCAGCGCTCGTGACTGGCCACATGAGAGCGCGGAATAGGAGGGCCTTGACTGCAAAGTATGCCAGGCGCAGAGGCCCTTCATATTTGTTAGTCAATTATACTTGATGTATTGGAGTCAGTAGAGCGAACCGTTGTTCCCAGGATCTGCAGCATTATTGGAAGACGCATCACTGACACAACTTGCACGCAACAACACCCACGTGTCCAACTGTTTCTCGATATTGGCCAGTTTAGCCTCTCTGGTGGACGCGTCACTAATTGATGCCTTGTACGCTTGGTCAGAGCTATGTCGGGCTCGCGTCAATAACTATTGATTCTCACGAATTCTTGGGTGAGATATACTTACAAAAACGAGTCCAGAAGCTCGTGCAGTATACGGCTCAGCTTCACGGATTCCACAAACCGAGCTGTAGCTACGACATATGCCGAGGCGTGCGCGCCGCTTTGGAAGTGCCCCTCATCGTCTTCGGCCTCCTCGTCACTCAAAAAGTCTTCAATCCGAATAAGCGAAGTGGTAAAAGAGTCGTTCGAGATGTGAGGAGGATTGCCATGGCAGAGAGACGTCCACACATCGGTCACATATGTAGCCCACCACAACTTCCGTCGTACGTGCTTCTCCCAAGGAACAATGTTCCACATCTTGGGTTCGCGGTGAAGACCCAGCACCTGTGCGTTGGCAGTGGCCTGCGCTGATAAGATCCAGGTCCTTGGTGTTTCCATGGTGAAGTTGTCGCCGGGCCGCTCATGCAGTAAAAGGAGGGAGGCTTGAAGCGTCCACAAATTTGGCGCATGGTTCTCCGTATGAAGCGAATAGTGCGCGCGGTGAAAGAGGGCATGCAGGTCCAGTACCAAAGGTCCCGAGGAGCAGTCAGGGTCGCAATTCCATGCCATGGCGCCCAGACCGTAGACAACGCCACGCAGTGAGGCAGGGATGGTCAGCTTGTCTGCCCTATAAGCGCGAAGGAACCTGTTCTTGGAGACAATGCAATTCGTAAGATGGACGTATTTGAAGTAGAGAGACACGAGATGAGGGCCGTGCCTACCCACAAGCTCTTCCACCGCATCAGAGGCCATGACAAGAGCGACCCTGTCCTGTGCTGGCAGGTCGTCGGTGACGAGGTTGAAATGAATCGGGGGCTCGCCACAAACCGGGTCGCCGGGAAACACTTGAATGACGCCTGCATCTACGGCATTACGTTCGTTGACAATGATGGATCTCAAGGAGGCCAGGAGATTGGTGTCCTGCTCGCCAGCAAGTCCAATAGAGTGAGCAGTGCGTCTGCCGTCATCCTGGAACGTGACAACATCGCCAATAAAGGTGCTCGGAAGCGGACTCGGTGTCTGGGTGCCGAATGGCTCCATTCTACGTTGGCTTGCGTTTGTTGGCGGAGATGGGAGAGCGCCACGAGGATCCGACACGGTAGGGCTCTGACTTTCCGGTCTCTGTAGCCCTGCGTGCTCTGAGCTGTCGTCTCCTCCTTGATCCATATCGCGGATTAATAGAGATGAATCATCAGCACTGGAAGAGTCTTCATTGTCTAAGCCATCACTCATCTCAACGGCAACAGGTCGCGCAGCCGGGACAGGCTGTTCACGCCGACACTTCTTTGGAGGCGGTGACCTCAGACTGGATTCACATGGCAAACTCCTCGACTTGCAGAAAAGACCTTCATACGATGATCAGTCAGGTGATGAGAGTCATGGCGCTGCAAGTAATTCGACTCACAGGGTGGTGCCGTCTCAATAATGCACGCCGTCTTGCGCCTCCTACAAACGTCGCAGGGCCGATTCTTTCGACTGCGCCATCGCCTTGCGCCTCCAAAAGCCGAACGCACCCTAAAGGCTGGCGTGCGGGGAGGTGGTGATTCAGCCGTCGAGGAAGATGGAGAAGACATGGGATCGGATGATTTTCACCCGTACACAAAACGGTTGGAGCAGAGACGAGCAGGAAACATTCAAGGGGGGAGCTCTTATCGGGAGTGCTAGATAACGAGGTGATAAGTTAGCAGGAGATAAAGTACCCAACGAGGAGGGGCCTCAAGGAGAAGAGAGTACCCCGCATGGTAAGATAAGGAGCCGGAGCCGGGGCCGAAGCAGATAATTCGATAGCCATCAAAACCTACATACAGAATAAATACACAATACATTTAATCACCTTGGCATTAAAAGTTGAGGCTAGAGGTATGATATTCGTGTCATACAAAAGCGTCAGTCACACGTAGGCATTTACTACCGTTATTTAGTTACGGTTCACAATCATGCAAGCATTCAAATAGCAAGGGCTAGATTGAGTACTTTTTCTGGATAAATAAGTGTACGAGTAGCAACTAGCTGGTAGCTACTAGAATAAATGTCTTGAGCTTTGACAAGACATCTTAGTGACTTGCACTACCGAAAGGAATTCTATCATAACGTCCACCATTCTCCGTTAAGACAACGAGGGTAACCAATGAGACACATTAAACGCCCGAGTCGTCCTGGAACGGAGCACTCGAGTTCCACAGGTTCGTCTTGTTCCCGAACCAAGTATCCCAGTTCTTGCACACCCGTCTCGTCTCCGCGAGCTTCTCATCCGTCATCAGCTTCTTCAGGTCCTCCTGGCGCTCCAGGATCTGCAGGGCCAAGCCGCTGGAGGCGTGCCAGGCGATGTGGCAGTGGAACAGCCACGAGCCCGGGTTGTCGGCCTTGAAGGCGATGACGAGGTATCCTCCCGCGGGGATGAGGGCCACGTCTCGTCGTGGGGGGTTGTCGAACTTGAGCTTCACGTTGGCCAGGTCCGAGGAGTTGGAGCCTTGGGCGAGGAGCGCAAAGTCGTGTCCGTGAAGATGCAGCTGTCGTAGGTTAGATGAATCCTCCCACAAAATAGTCCATTGCTCGTGTGATATTATGCAACTTACCGGATGTGCGACTGGGAAGAATGATCTGCCTGGCTGGCCGGGAAGGGCCTTGGCAGGAGCCGTAATGACAATGTAAACCCATGCATCCCTCCTGTCCTCGTGCACTACCACGTAGTCCTTGTTCCATGTGGTATTATCGAGACTCAGAATGGTCGGTTCACTAAAGTTCAACCACAGAGGGTTCTCGCCAAAAGACCACCAAGTGAAGTTGTCTCCTGCATGTGGTCTGTTGCCGACCGGTTCTTTGCCAAGCTTGAAGTCTTCATGATCTAGAATTCGAGTCAGATGTTGCTGCGAATATCACTTTAGATCTGATCTACTCACTGCCAGAAATAAGTTTGACCTCGTCCACATGCCATTTATGGATGGGCTCCAGCCTGTCGTACGCTTCATCGCGACATGCCAATGAATAGTTTTCTCGGAAAGTAGTAGGCACGTTAGTGCTGGAGGCATTATACCTCAGGATACCCTGACGCTCGTCGGGGTCGTTGCCCGTCTCGAATCCTTTGCATCCGTTTGCAGGGACGGTTCGGATCCAGTAATTGCCATCCCATGCTGCAGGATTCGAAGGCGTGCTGATGGGCTCGGTATTGAGAACGATGTGGTATCTTTGGCCTATGAAAGCAACATCATTTAGTAAATGCAAATACGGTCAGTTGCTGTCATGAACCCACCAATTCCAATGACAATGTGAGACACATTGTAGGGCGTAACAGGAACAAAGTCACTCGTCAAGACGGTGAAGTTGTGGTTGTCAATGCTAAAGATCCAAGTTGTATCCACGGACGTATTGATGACACGCAAGATGTACTTCTTTCCCTATAACCAATTTGTCAGTGTGGCATTCTTCTCGTGGGCTAACCTTGCCATACCTTGTCCACCGTCATGTTAAATCTTTGCTTCGGAAAGCTGCCGGCGAAATTTCCTGTAACAAGTTAGCCATAGTCTCAGCTTGAACCGAAGAAGAAAATCAAAAATACCGATCCCATTTATCAGCACACTATTCATTTTGGGGATATCTGGACGACCAGTGAGCTCTCGCTGCCAATCCTGGAATGCACTTCGATGGTTCCAGTCGGTGATGAGAATAGGATCTCTTCCCTCGTCATATGGGCCTGATGACGGGCCGTAAATGGTGATGGGCCCAGCCATACCGTCAGCGTACTGCAAAGAGTAATGGCTGTGGTACCACGAGGTTCCGTACTGGACCGCACGGAAGGTATAGGTGAAGTTGTCACCTGGAGCAATGGGACATTGCGTGACGCCGTTGACACCATCCATCTCCATGGAGTTGAGCATTCTGAGACCGTGCCAGTGAATGGTTGTACCGTTGTGATCGAGGTTGTTCTTGACAGTGACTTTGATGATGTCTCCCCAGCATGCTTGGATCCATGGACCAGGATATGTCTTGTTGAAGACCTTGCCCCAGGGATTCACGACACCATCGCCATCAATGTTCATTTTATCGACTTCAAGATAATACTACAATAATACCAGTCAGATGTGCAGCACGAAGTCTGTTAGTTGCGACGGCTTACTTCTCGAGTGACTCCCTCCGGATAATAATTTTCATAATCCGTGTGAATGTCATATTTCTTTCCATTAGGGCCTTCAAGCCAGCACTCGCGGTTATTTTTGGTTGAGCATTTCTTCCAAGCGTCTCCAAGTTTGGGGTACTCGCAGATGAAGTCGTCACCAGAATCAGGGCCGTTGGGGGCCGGAAACTCGGGGTAGCTCACAGCAACGCTGCTATCACTGCCATCACCCGTGAGGATAACTTGGTGGGAGTCATGATCCTCGACAAAGGGTAAGGAGATGAAGGTGACGACGGTAAGAGCGACGGCTTTACAAGCGTCGGTGAACCACATCTTGGTTCACTGTGGCTGCGAGGTATGTGTGCAAAGAGGTCTGGATCATGCAGAGCCTAGCTCTCGAACGGTGACTGAGATAGGGGACAAATGTAGACCCCTAAAGTAGTGGAAGGGCCATTCCTCTCATTCATATTCCTCTGAACCAATAGACACTACGGATGTACGGTAATACCTACGCAATGGAGATTGCTCGGACTTCCGTCGCATATGTGATAAGCCACAAAACAGGCGAATGTGATGGGCATGGGATCACATCAATAGTGTTATTCAGCCGCAGGAGAAGGGAGAAATATGGCTTCTTATGGATTAGAATACCCATCTGTGTGATAGTCCTCTCCCATTGTGGTTTAACGAGTTGTTTTGCCTGACCAAAATGAATTAGACACGCGAAACTATTGAATAGACTATGTAGCAGGGGTTCTCGTTGGAGAGACACTTACTCCATCGTGGGAAATCCAGACGCGAGTCCAGATCCACCATAGTCTTGGAAGCTGACGGCAACTTCAAGAGGGGAATTGCCACTGGTTGGATATGCCGTCTTGGCGAAATTTCCTTGAGCACGCGGATCACATCCGAGGCATGAGACATCATCCACATTGGCCAAGATATGCAAGGGCACAGCCGCTGAGGGCCGTGGCTATGGTGATAGCCGCTGACCTGCGTGAACTTCCTCCTTCTTGTCGAAGCTATCGCCATTTCCAGGCTAACGCGCCGCACCGTGCCGTGCCGAACGGTCGAGACTAACGCCTCCGCATGCCAATCTCGACCATCAGCCAGCCACGTTCAGGTGAGTCCTTACCCAAAAGCGCATATCCGTACTCACCATCAGCAAGCCACGACGAGACGGATCATTACCAGGAACAGACAGAAGGGAGGTCCATGGGAAACAGCACTTGTCGGCTTGTCTTGAGCCAACTTGCCCATGTTTCCTGCTGGCCAATATTAGTCGATGCTTTTCTTTTGCTCGTCGGTGACTGGTCCTCATCTTCTGTTCTATCCTCTACTCCATCTACCTCTCGTCTCTCAAGCAATGACTTCAAGTATCTTTATCCGGTTCACCAGCTGGCGAGTCCTTGCCGGTGGCGCTGCAGCAGGGCTCTCTGGGAATTACATCTTCTCTGACAGCGACAAGAATGTACGCGCAGCAGAGGCCAGAGCTCAATTTGAAACATCTTATGGTTACGAAGTAGGCGGCAAACAACTCATCAAGCCTCCAGAGGGTTGGACCGGGCGAACTTTCAAAATCCGCAACGACTACCCTACCACCGCCGACGTCCAGAGCAAGGGCGTTGCCGTTGCATTCAAGGATGCCTCGCTTATCGAGAAGGCTGTCACTATCGCGGAAGACTGGCCAACCCTTCCAGGTCCAGACACGCCTATCTACGTCAAGCCAACGGACGATGCCCCATGGCTCGACATCGACTTCAAAAAGAGCCCAGACAAATTTTGTGATGTCATCAAAGAATACTGCTGGGAATGAAATGTGAACAACAAATTCGTCCTGCAAAAAAACAGACAGCGGAATTGGTACCATGCCCCTTGGATGCATTGGAACCCGAACGGTCGAGAGCCGCTGAACGGGCTCACCTTTGAAAGACCGACTCCTGCAAAGGAACTCGCCAAGACGCAGACAAAGGAGCTGCAGACTTGGGCATGTGGTTTTTACAACGAGGCCGGTAAGCACATGGTTGTTTATCTGTTGAAACATGGCTAATGCAACACTCCCGTCAAGGTGCATCCGTCTTCGGTGACATTTGGAAGGACCCAGCCAATCCAAAGTGGGAAAAGGCGAACTTTCCGCTGGGAACCTGTATCTTTAAGGTGTGTACATACTGACGCGAGTCGAATCGAGCAAAGGCTAACCGCAGTTGTGTTAGATTCTCCTGTCAACTGCCACGAAGGATGAACTGGTCACTATGAAAGACGCCCCGAGCCTGAAGGCTGTAAGTGAAATCGTTATCTCAGCAAACTCTTCGCAGCTATTCACATACAGGCACAGGTCATTGCCAAAGATGGAGCAAAGTCAGGTGCAGACCGAGGCAAGGATGCCAAGGACGTCCGCCTGCTGCAAGTCGACTTTGCTGTGCGCCACCACAAGGCAGACACTGGCTGGGTCTTTGGCACTTTCTGGTGCGACGGCCGCATGGACAACAAGAATGTGAGCAGTGCCCTTCCAATCCTATAACACGAAGAACAATAATGCTAACTTCAACTCCAAGCCATGGGATCGACTTCGTCCCGTTGGCATCATGTGGGGTAATGACCCCCTGAGCTCACACAAGCAGAATTCGATAAGCCTCATCCTATGAAGCCGAAACAGAGTTATATTTTCCCCAAAGCCGACGAGCTCAGGATTGAGCTCGGAGGAAGTCGCCCCTTTTGGGGATGGAACGGAAGAATGAATGGACCAGGTATAAATGCCCTCGCCTTTAAGTGCTGGTGCTACCTGCTAATCACGACACCCTTGCAGCCGACAACTTCAAATCTGCCTGCTCATCATGCCACTCCGTCTCGGAGCGTGATCACTCGGAGCATATCAAGATGTTCCCAGCCAACGGTGCTACTCCTCAAGAAGTCATGAGATTTTTCCGGAACATTCCTTCAGGAGAGCCGTTCAACAAGGGCAATGTGTCAGGCGACTACTCTATGCAGCTCATGGTCGGATGGCATAATTACCAGGCGTGGAGCGGCAAGCACAAGAGTCCTTGGCATAAGACAAAGGTGCTTATTCCGGGCACCAAGGCGAACAGGGAGGTCGAGATCATCGAATCTATCCGACAGCCTTTGCGAGCGAGTCCAGAGGATCTGAAGGAGACCAACGAGAAGTCGACGTGAAAGGATTCCATAATTAGTACAACTGCGCGGGATAAGGCGGCGCAGGCCCATAACCGCTAATAATAGACATGGTGACTCATTGCGAGATTATGATACTGTTCTCAACAAAGTTAAGTCAACGAACTCGAATCTTACCAAAATTCCAGATTTTTTCCTGCCTGCTACCCTCGCATCTATCACCTAGAAAAATTCTTCCAGTTGCCCACGTGTCCTGCATCCTGCAAGCCTCGAACTTTCCTCTCCTTTTCCTCTTATTTATTCTCAAAAGGCGCCCTTATATCTATATACATTTATTTAGTACTGTACTTTCATTAACTGCCGTGAGTCTGCCCGTGAGGAGTATTTTTAACGGCGCTTGCTATGCTTAGGTAACGATCGCGTGCTTAGATTCTGAAGCCTTGGCCATGGAATCACCGAATGGGATATCTTGTCCCTCTCCTAATGGGTCATTTACCTACCTGGGTAGATATGCTTTCTTTCTACCTTGATGGCCCAATAATAGTTATGCATGATTTCATGCAGCAAGACACCTACCTTGCCTTGTTTAACTCTCTTTCCGTGAGTACCAGGTATAAATTGTTGCTGTCGCCGACCCCAGCTCCGTCCGCAGATCTTGACCTTCCAACTCCATCACTCTCGATAGACGACTTCACAGTTTGTCCCACTGCTTCACTTATCTTACCTAAACATCCTCTACTAACACGACGTATCAGATGATAAATGACGAAGCACCTTCAGAGGGACAACTCTCTTTGCCCGCCCCAGCTGCCGCTGATTATCTTTTGCGATGCCAGGTTCGTCCCCCATTCTCTGCATCTAGACAAATCTTTCAGCATTCTTTCCTAACACATAACCTTCAGCTTGAGCTTAAGAGTGCCTCACCTCTTGGGCGCTTGTCAATGTCCATAGACACTCGCAACGCCAGAACTGACCCAATCGTCGCTGCCACATCGACGTTTCCCCGGCTCAAGGTGTAAGTTTTGAAACAACTGACTACTTGTATTAAGAGATAGTGTTCCATATTATTAGATGCTAATCTTTTTTAGTCACAATATCGACCCCGTGCTTCCCCCTGTTGTCACGCAACACTCCCCGGCAGATGAATCATGGGAGATATTCCGAGCGAAGCGAGTGTTCCAAATCCGAAGTGACTTGACCCACACCGAGCTACCTCTGGTTCGAGAACAAGCCGAGAATCTGCGACGACTCCTTCGATATTACGAAGTCGAAGCTAAGGGTTACGCACCTAAGAAAACGGTGTATGTGACAAGAGGCTGTCTGTTCCCCAACCCTCCCCCTAGAATCCCGGGTGATGTTGTCTGGAAGGAGATGGTATGTTTATTGGTGACCTACGGACTTGCTCTTCATTTACACTAATACACCCAGCAATATTAAAACTGCTAGCCGTGGAACCAAGCTACGCCATGATTATTAGAAGCAGCTCTCTTGCAAGGAATAGTTAGTTAAAGATATTCTCCATGCTCAATATTATTGCTGATCATGGTTCTACTTCCGGTAGTTAATATATTACCATAGATTTCCAACATCTTTCAAGTGCGGATAAATATCGTTCTTAAACGATAGCACAGCAGTGACAGTGGCATGGTCTATGTCCTATTCAAATCATTATACCCCTATATACGCTCTCTATGGGTAGGTAAGGTGGTTGAAGTCAAGTATTTAATAGACTTAAACAAATACGGCTTGATCCTATATTATAGAACCTTGATATGTTTAGAACCTTGGTGGTTTTTCTCTATTCTTACTACTTTAAGACTTTTAAAAATTTACAATTAAAACTCGGCGTCTTGGTATTTTGTACTTTACTTGCGTAGTCGCGAAAAGGAGGGAAGGTTAACCGGCGTTGAGGTTCTGTTTCAGAGGCAACCAGTCCGACTATTGATGTGCTCAGAACAGCTTGACTTTGCAGCAACAGTGATTTCAGCAGTAAGAACAATATGTCATTATGTATCGATTCACCTACCAATAGCAAACAGAAATATGGTTAGGTGGCAAATTAGAACAAAGGAACAAGATGAATCCCTAGACTGAACCCATCTTAGCAACAAAGAGAATGACCATCCATCCCCCTTCGTTGTTATCAATGACCGCCATAGTCCCTTTTACCATATATTCTGGCACGCAAACACATCTCCAACATCAAACTACATCTCCCTCCTTTCGTTCCGTCATTTCATATCCATGGCTCCACGCTCCAGAAAGAGAGGAGAGCCGGCTAAAGGCCGTTGCGTCAAGAAGACCACTCCTGCACGCGGCATTCGAACTGGCTTGCGATCACAAACATTGCCGTCAAACTCTGGTCCCGTACAATCATATCCGCCATGTGCCGAGCCCGTCACTGAGGCCGCTCGCAATAAAAGACAGAGAGTCCAAGAAAGAGAAGCTGTATTGGAGCAGACGGTCGACCAACCTCCTGCAACACCACTGGAGAATATCCCTGTTACTACTCGCGAGCCTTCCCTGAACATTTTGCAAAGAGACACCCAAACGAGTAGCATCCCCCACAAGCAGAAAAGCGAGTTGGATCAACCTCAGCCGCTCTCGGACGAGGACTTGCGGTCCCTCTACGAAGAAGTCATGGCCCACACAGCAGCTCACCGCTCTCCCAGAAAGGAGGCACTGAACACTTCACGTACTTATACAGCGTCGTCCAGGATCTCTCACGTTGCCTACCGATACAATACTCTTGAGGCCGCCAACGTCCACTTCCACGCAGAGCCACCTCCCGATGTGAAGGCTGCTGTCAAAGAGATCCTCAGCCTTCAACCCTCCAACGAGCGCCAAGACGAGCTTGCGGCAATCGCCCAAGGCTTCCGCGACAACTGTCTCGAAAATGCCAGAGGTCACATAGGCGAAGAGGGCTGGATGAAATCACTTGACGAACCAATCAGCGCCCTACGTGTCAAGAACCTCAGAGCTGGCCAAAATGCCGTCTGGCTACCAGAGCTGAAGCCAGTGATCCGGACCTGCAACAAATTCGATGTGAACTTGGCCCTTGGGCGCAATCCGGACACCAACGTTGCCCAGCCTGACGATGCCTCGCCCATTGCCCAAGAAATGCCCCCATCTCCTTTCGTCCACCCCGTCAAAACTCCCAATTCTGATGTACTATTGGGTATCGATCTCAGGGCTATTACCTCGGATCTCGCGGCGCAATATCTCGGCGACGTCCAAGCCCGGAAGTTCCTCAACTGGGTACAGACTCAGATGATCCCGTGCGGGCCAGATGGCGTATGCGAAACGATGCTGCCGCTCATCCCATGCGAGCTTGCAGCGCGTCTTGCTTTTCCATTTCTAACCATCGAAGGCAAAGCTTCCGAAACTGGCAGGCAGATCTTTGAAGCAGAGAACCAGGCTGCGGTTTCTATGGCTTGCGCGCACAAGCTATTGCACTGCCTGGATCGCATGGGCAACGGCAAACAGACCCGTGTTCTGTTCTCCATCACTACTCAGGGCCCCATCCACGAACTCTGGGCGCACTGGGTTTCTGTCAGGGAGGGAGAGCCCTTCTTCGAATCTAAACTCTGGAATAGTTGGAATGTGCTGGTGGAGGAGCGCGCAGGGGACTTTATTGTCGTGCTCAACTGTTTGTGCACCTGGGGTACTGGACCGTTTATGGAATCTGTGATCAAGCGTCTTGGAGAGGTGGCCAAGAAGTCTATGGGGTCAAATATCTAGCCGTTGATCCTTGTGTAGAACCTCCTGAAGGTGCCCACGGGTCTTTGAGCGTGTTTGTGTGTATCTGTGTGTGTGGTTAGTTGGTGTCGATGTGCGAGCTTTTGTCCCTGGGAAGCCTTTCGTCCCCCTCTGCTCCGTACGTGCAAAAGTCATCAACGCGGTCGCAGATTGAGGCATCATTGACATCGTGGTGGGGGGTGAGAGAGCCACCGAGGCGGTCTTCAGTTCTGCTTTGTCCATGTTCCTTTGCCAGGCCTGTCATGGGTCTTGTCAGAGCCGGGAGCAATGGCTGCGCTCGGACACCATCAAACCTGCATGTCGCCCTCCCAAACGAGGACTGGTTGACACGAGTGAGCGACTGAAGATCCTTAGATGTGTAGACTTAACAACCTAAGTAAATAAATAACATGATAATAAAACAAAAATAAATAAAGTGAAGACGATATGAACTTGTTTACTATAACAAGACCAGAGGCGAGCACTGGCACAATCCGAACTAACCACTAGACCCTATAGGTCTGATCCTTGTGTCTGCAGCTTTGGAAGACTTATTGTAGCTAGGACGAGATGCAATACGTACCTACATGTTATTTTTTTTTAAT